>CAUYPO010008456.1:0-48131 GCA_963574435.1 Cheirogaleus major
TTGTCTGTTTGGCTCAGTATTACATCTCTGGTACCCAGGGCCTGGCACATAATAAATGTGTGGTAAGGGTTTGTTAAGTAAATCAATCCCTGTGACTATGCAATCTCTGTGTTTGAGCATGTCTATGCATTTCATGTATGACTTATGTTGGAGCAGAATGATATGGTTTGAAAGATGCATAAAGATGCGTGGAAGAGAGCATATCTCTGAAGTGAGAAGAGAGTATAAGTAGGAGGACCGCTAAAACAGTCTTAACTGGAAAGGTATCAAGTAAATTGCAACAGGATTCCAAAAGTGTTGTGAAATAATTTTGTTAGAGGAAAATGAACTTGAAGAAAACTGGGAACCACCTACAAAGAATTTGTATGATAAGCAAGAAATAAATGTACGTGATATACTGAACACCTCTCTTAGCTGCTTATCATATACTAGGACTGCTGATTTTCCACCATCATGCAGGTCAGGCTGGAAATCTAGAAAGAAATTCCCCCTTCCTCCAACACATTAAAAGCCCAGCACTAGGCATCCAAACAGTGCTATACTTGAGGTTTAGGCCCAAGGTTTAGGGCCAGGAGAGGAGAATGTGTTAGAAGATGTCTCTCATTAGGTCTTCCTAATCCCTCCCTTTCTCACCTGTGACTGTTGCAGTATACAATTTTCATTATTGTTGGTTCCTTCATTACTTCAAGTTCCAACCAAATCTCCTTTTACTCCAGTTTATGGCCATATGACCATCTTATCCAAACACCTAACTTGACACATCCTCCTGTTCCCTCCAAGTCACTAATATCCAGCTTAACAAATGATATCTTTCACTTATATGCTAAATTAATTCATTTAAGTTTTTCATGCCACTTCTGACACAGAAAAGTCAGCAGTCATAACTTTACATTATTCATTTACCTTTACAAATCACTGTTAAGGCTTATACTTTCAAAATACAAGTTGATACTTATAATTACTATACTTCAAATAATCACTTTTTCCTTGATAAACTGAGGCAAATTGATACCTAAAATAACTTTCTAAGCAGCAGTGGAAGATATTTAAATTTGCACTATCTATAGAATCAGAATCTTGGGAGCTAGAGGGAACATTAGCAATTAACTCCTTCATTTGACAAACAAAAAAGAAACTGTGGCCTGGAGAAGTTAATCCACCTAAGGGGAATAAAAGCAAGTGTTCTGACTCCCAGACCAGTGTTGTAGAAACTTGCTCTCAAAATTCAGTTCACACACTGGAAGAATTTGCATCACCCGAGAACTTCTTAGATATACAGAATCATATGCTCCACCTCAACCATACTGAACCAGAATCTGAATTTTATCAAAATCCCCAAGAGATCTGTATGCACATTTAGGGCTGAGAAGCACTGTCCTAGAACCATCAAAGCTGCTCTGCTTTTGCTATTCTTTGAGGATCACATAAAGTTGGAAGTAAACTCTCTTCACTAAATACATATAAAGGACTTGAATATTTTAAGGTGGTAAAATGCTTCTATACACAACTTTCATGATGAATCTTATTTTGACCTTTCAAAATACAAGAAATTTCACAATTGTAATGCCTTAATTTAGGTCCAATAATAAGCAGATTGTTCTAAATATACTGATTAGTTGAGTTCTATTGTCACCTACAGACAATTAGAATTGTACCTAAGCATAGAATACTTTAAAGAAGTTATAGACTTATAGAATTTAAGTATAGAAACCTTAGAATACTATAAACATACAGAATATATTTATAGAGTATAAATTATAAAACAATTTAAAGAAAATAAAATGTTTAAGCTTTAAGATATATTTACAGTAAGATATTGTTTAACTAATTGCATAGTAAAAGTTCTCAAGTTCTTATTTTAAGTAAGAGATGAATTTCTAAAGTGGGCTTCTAAAATAGTTAAATGTTATTTTGAAACCATTTTATTTTCTTAATCATTTTGACTATACAACCTGGAGACTTATTTAGGAAAATCTATGGAGAAAAGTTCTGGTAAGAAGCAAAATAGCACTTGATCTTTGGTTAAATAATCATAATTCTGAATCAGTAAAATTCAAATTTTTATTATATAGAGTTCACAAATATGCTTCTAAATTTTGTTCAAGTTTCTAATGGAAAAGAAGAGACTATCCTGATTTTGATGTCTACTTCAAATACATTTTATTAATAAAAGCAAAAATTGTTTTTCTATTTCAACCTTAAGAATGCCTTCTAAATCTTATCTGTAGTAAGGCCACAGTTTCCTTTTGCTTTGTTGCTATTTTAACATTGTTTTCAATAAAGATTACACCAAAGAAAGAAGACAAGGAGAGAGAGGCCCACCCATGACTTAGCAAGTGCTACAACAAAATATCAATTCCTACTCTGCTCACAAGTTTCTGAAAGACATAGATTTGCTTTTTTTTTTTTTTTAATAAACCAAATGGTGGGGTTTTGGACAGTCATTTTTAGCCTAAAAAAAGTAAGTCATTGTCAAAATAATGATAGTTTATTCTGAAATCACATGAAACTGCCTGAATTTTAATTCAAGTATCTAGTGAAGATTTTATTCTTTAAAAAATACTTTTTAAAAATTCGTTACAGTGTTTCTGTTATTTTTATAAAATCAGTATTACTTTTAGGAGCACCCAGTTTATCTAGTCTGAAACAATCCATATAATTCTATAACACATTTCCTTGTGAATGGCAACTAAGTATTTAAATGACATTTTAATGAAAAACCTGGGAAATATTCCAACCTTCTTTCTTCTTGATTGCTTTCCTCAAGTTTCTGTAGCCTTCAAAACCACGAGGCACAGTATTGGAAGGCCAAGCCAATGAAGGACAAATCAGACAGTAAAAAGC
Organism: Cheirogaleus major; assembly: GCA_963574435.1. Taxonomy (NCBI): domain Eukaryota; kingdom Metazoa; phylum Chordata; class Mammalia; order Primates; family Cheirogaleidae; genus Cheirogaleus; species Cheirogaleus major. The sequence continues at coordinate 2,845 of CAUYPO010008456.1, forward strand.
GAAAGTGATAAGAAGGTAAAAATGATACATGAGCTTGAAGACTTTAAAATAAATTTTAAAAGATATCATCAAAGGACAATACATAGTAAAAAGGCAATACATTTTGCATGAATAAAAAGTAAGTAGAAAATCAAGCAGCATTATATCTAAGAAGAGTATATAGACTATCAGTTGAAATTATTGAGCAGTAACATGTATGGTCTCAATTTATATAAGTTGATAAGTATTAGGAATGTTTGGATGCCATTGCTTTTTCAGTCTGAAATGGATCAATTTCCTCAGCTTTCTTCTCCCCAAAAAAGAGCCCAGTTTCAATGATACCCTTTTCCTTTTAAACCTTTACAGAAAACATTTTTATGGCATCATTAAAAGAACTTCACAAAGTAATGCCTTTATACCATAACATGAAAATATCACTAATACTACATACTAGGATACTACTTTTAAAGACTTGTTTTCTGTTTTAATATACTACATGTGAACATCACTAAATCTAAAAAAGAAATTCAAATCATACATGAAATGGTATTATAGGCAAATGAATATGGTTGTTATATCAGTCAAAAACTGCAATTTTATTAATTGGAAATAAAATCTTATAATTATTGGGATTAAAGAGTTTACTAGTTATTATAAACTAACTACCAAGCAGGCATATATATCTAATGCAAAAGTGGCAAAAAAGGGGTGGGGGGTGGGAATGTAGTACTTTCCATTAGTAAGATTGTTTTTTAAACAGAAACAATATAAGAAATACCATAAAGTAGCTAAAGGCTTTCAAATATAATTTTTAAAAATTCAATACACAAATATGAGGATCTTTACTTAATGGAATGTACTGTATGCCAATATTTGTCATGTAGACAAAAGATAGATGTGCTAGGCTCTGGTTAAGCATATGACAATCTTGATATGGCACACTTCTGCCCAGAATTCCAAAAATATTTTTCAGAATCATCATATTTTAAAATAAAGAGATTGAGTCTGAGGTGTGGATTATTTCATCAAGCCAGTTCTTCTCATTCTGATTTTTTAAACACGTGTGCTCACATGTGATTTTCATTTGTTGGTCTATGATTGTTTTTCACAATCAACTTACATACTGCTTTTATAAGATAAGACTAGCAATCTTTCTGAGAAAAAAATTCTACAGGGTGATATTCACCAGGGATCAAATGGTCCAGTATAATGATTACAAAAAGGAAAGTTAAGCCATTTCCTAAGAAATCTGTGTGTTTCTAGAGTTTCAACCCAACACCACTAAATACAAACATAGTGCAGTCTGATGAATGAGGAATTTTTTTATATTGCAAGTCATTTAAAGCTAGATATCCAAAATTATGGGACTTAATGTGAATGGTAAATTTTCTTTATCCATATACACAAAAAAATGTATGTCTAATCTAGGCTTATACTAATGATAATGAGCTACAATGGCTCAGAGGATATGGTTCCCTGGTGAAGAGCCCAAATTTTCTAATTTCAATACAAAGAATTTTTGTTTACCTTATACAAGAGAGCTACATTAAAAAGTATAACTAACATGAGCTAATAAGTAGGTAAATTTTAGATGCCTTCCCAATTGCAATATTAAAAAATATTGTGATCAATAGTTCAAAAAGACAACAGAAAGACAGAGAAGTAAACTAATACTCAGACACTTCTCCATAACTTACAGGAGTTCAGTTTTTATTTCATTTAGTTCTCCTACAATGCTTCTTCTACAGTAGAGAGTGAGAGAGAGAATGACAATCTTGCCAACCATTCTAACATTTGTATAACCAAAAGGCAACAGAGTTATTCAATTATCCAGAGGCAGATAACCTGGTTAATTGGACATCTGTGATCTTTGATGGTCCCCTTTTTTCTCACTATCTACACCTTTGAATTATTTTACACCTCTATAGAAAATAAGCGCAAAAAGATAGATGAGAAAACTTTAAAACCCCACATATGAGCTATTGGTTACAGTTCTGATCAAAACTTTCAAGTAAAACAGGATTTGTGGCATCCTTCCTGAGCACAAATGCAACTTCTGACATGAAAATGACCCAACTGTGACTCTCCTACCAACTCTTACAGTGTCAGAGGCTTTGTAGCCACTACAATCAAAAATCAACTACGCAAAGTAAATTGAAAGACATGGAGCTTCTAAAGAATTTTAGAGTTCCGTGAGAAGGAAAGGCAGCAGCTAAGAGAGCCAGGGCAGCTTAGGAAAGCTGAACCCAGAGGTTAAGCAAGCCCCAGACAGGTTTTAGAAACTCTCAGCCACATGAGGATAAAGAAAACATCTTTCTTACTCTGCTTGATTTTTTTTTTTTTCTTCATTAGATTATGCCACCTAAAATGTCACCATTTGGATTATTGTATTCTCTTTCAAAATTACAAGCATCCCTAGTAAGGAAGCTTATTGATTATCAATCATTTCTACTGGCATGAATTCCTTTAATTAGATGGCTTTGCTCTTGAGTTTGAATTTAAGGAGATAAAAGAAGAAGGTAGATAATTTTATAATTGAGGGCACTTCAGGGTAGGGCAAAATTACATGAGAACTGGACTGCATAAGGGTGGAATCGATCCAGGCAGCAGAGAGACAAAGGAAGGAGATCAGTAAGAAAGGATGGCTACAGCAGAAATGCGTATTTTTTCTCCAAAGACTGGCCTATGCACATGAGAAGGAAAGAAGGTTCCTTTCCCCTCTTTTTTTTCTTTTCTTACTGCCTTCTGAATTGTTTTTACCACACTATGAAATGAGAAAAAATCATTCCATGTGAGTGAGTTGGGAAATCGGGACACTATGTATTCATTACACTTACTAGAGAAAAATTAGTTCAAGGTTCCAAGCAAGTAATTTTTAATTGAACTTACTGTATGTGTAAAGTTGAGGCCCAATTTTGCAATTGCAAAACCTAAATTTTGCAATGCCCTCACTGATAAATAAAATGGATATGGGAAGCCTGTGATGAAACTCAACCAGAATCAGTATATCCAACAGGAGCTATCATCTCCAAGGAGCTCCCATGCAAGACTAAGCTGCTGTCGTTCTAAACATTTCTAGGTATACTGTTTGTTTCAACTTGTAGCAAATCCTTTGGCTAAAATGAAAGCTTATCTACACTTTTAAAATAGAAATGTATATTACATACCGCTAAAAATTATCAGGATCTCAATATGATAAATGAAATGTCTTATCAAACAGAATAAAATAGGATTGGTTTCCATTTTTTAATCCAAAACAACATTTGATTATAGTGTGGCAAGACAAATTCTATTAAATTCTATAAATTTTATATGTAGTAATATAAATTCATAAACTGGCTCTAAAGACTTTATAGTTATATTGTGTTTATAGTACACAAAAATATTTTCTAGGTTCACAAATTTTGTAGGTGTCAGTTTTACAAGATACACTATAGCATGCATATGAAAATGCTTTAAATTTTTTTTATAAAGCACTCTATAGGAGTATTAATTTTTAGGAAGTATCAATTTGTTTTTTTCATTCTATGCTATCCTTCACTTTTTATCTAGTTTATCTTCTATCTAGTTCTTTTTTCTCACAAATATTTTATCTCCAATAATATCATTTTTGTTAGGTAATAACTTACTTTCTTCACTTCGATTTTTGTATTTAAATTCAGTTGTTTGGTGAGTTCTTATTAGTACTGTAGTAACATCTACTATTATTTTTAGCTTAATAATTATTACAACTACCATAATCACTGAATTAGTCACAATTATTCACTTTGAAATAACTGCCGTTTTATTTAAATTTTGTTTATCTTACATAGATATGAGATCTGTAATAAAGCAACAAGGGAAAAATCTTAATAATAGAGCATTTTTCCTTTAGCACCTTTTATCAAAAGTGCTTATTACTGTGCATTATCACAAAAATAACTTGAATCAGAGGTATTAATTTGGGGTACCTATCACTACTATAAAACTGTCAAAAAAACAGCCTAGATTTCTATTGGAATCCCTATTTATTTTTCATTATTCATACTCAATAGGTGATTAAGGCAATATCTCCAGATTTACTTCAAAAGAAAAGAACAGAATCAGCTATGACCTTGAATAATAACCCTTGCTTATATTTACTTATTATTCATGAACACAAACCACCTAGACCTTTAAAAACAAGTCATACCATTTGACATTTTGACCAACTACAGAATTGGATTTTACAAGTAAGTGAGAAGTCATGTGCAAAAGTCTCGTGTTCATTCGAGCAGTATGTTGGGTAATACTAGTTTCAATAATCCTATAATCATTATTTCAGTTTTAATTGCCCTCCATAAGAGGAGAGCTAATCATTATACATTTCTTAATGCTGCCATAATCAGTCATCCATGAAAAACACCTATTAAGATGTTAATATCTCAAAAATGCAATTTCATTTGCAATGCCTCCAAACCATAAGTGTGTAACTCCTTGTTTTAATTATTTTGATTATTCTTTTTTAACTTAAGAACACAAAGCAGAGTTAATTTGAAGAATTTAAACTTTCTCTGACTTTGATCAACTGACTGCTCAAGAAAGAAATGCCTGGTTGCCCAAATACATTTCTAAATAAACTGAACAAAGCAGCAGGCTGACTAAATGTCAGCAATTATTGTACAAAGTATTACCTCTGTAACAAACCATGTGGCAACTAATATGGCTTTGTCTCCTTTTGAATATCTAGCCAAAAATGCTTAAATTTAATTTGACTGGCGTATTCAAAATATATTCTCAGTAAGTAATCTGAATTTGACTGCACCATACTCAATGCATAAACATGTAAAGAATTTATGAGTATCTAACCACTCACACATTACAAACGGTCAAATTTTTATTTTCTTCCTCTTCTTTGCACCCAGCTGATTTCAGAGGGAGCTATTATCAGGATGCAAGGAAATGAAAGCCTAGAACAGTGATGAAAAGCTGAGTAACTCCTTGTTGGAAGACTCAGAAAGCCTGAAATAGCATGAATAACTTCCACTTAATTAAATTAGAAGCCCTGCAGAAAATACTTAAGAGACCAAATGACATTAAACGACATTGTGATGGATTAGTTTAGCCTTCAGTTAAACTAATCTAGACAGGAATTAGAATATCCATGAGACTACTTAGTTGCATTAGAAAATGAAGGGAAAAAAATGAAAACACTGAGTTGTAATGGTACAGCAAGCTTTGCAGAAAAGCAAGATAAATGGAATGCAAAAGCAGCTATTTGAAGAAATAATAAAATAATTTCTAATAGTAATTTTACCTTGTCATGGTCTAAATAAAATTCATTACCATATTACTACAATTAAACTTATTTTTCTTACATATAAGTAGAGGTAAATCATTAAAAAGTATATAGTTGCAATTGTCAGCTAATACAATGATTTAGTTCATGTATTAACATACTTATGTGACTATGTACACACATTGTAATTGCAAATTAAAATACCCTGAAAAGAAAAATAGGGATTCATAGAACACTGATTTTATAACACTACCTTTTTTTCTTCTTCTTTTCTTTCCTTTTCAGCTTCTCTAAATCTTTCTTTGCTAAATCTATAATTTCAATGGTTTCTTTATCCGAGGATAGTATAGTAGGAGAGAAAGTTGACGATCCACTGAAATATGGTGATCTTGCTGTGGCTCTTGTCAAGTTTTTTCGAAGGTTCTCATTCACTGCTTCGCTTTCTAATAATTTTGCCCTAGCAAATAAAAATATATTTAAATAGGAAGCATTTTGTACTGTGGTAAAAGATACATAAAATAAAATTGATCACTCTATCATTTCCAAGTGTACAGTTTTGCAGCATTAAGCAAATCTATACTGTTGTGCAACCATCACCACCATCCATCCCCAGAACTTTTTCATCTTCCCATGCTGAAACTCTGGACCCATTAAACACTAATTTCCCCTTAACCGCTCTACCTCAGCCACTGGTAATCACCATTCTACTTTCTGTCTCTATGAATTTGACTGCTCTACAAATAAATCTGAAACATTTTAAATGAGTTGTTTTGCATGTTAAAAAGTTTTCCAAAATGCATTTCAACATTACCACAAGATAGGTTTTTTAAAAAAATAAATGTGTTTACAAACATTCATGTTTAGAACATTTTTTAATTCCCTGATTGAATAATTATAAATTTGAAATCATACTCTTAGTGCTCAAAAGAATTCCATATCTTCAGATGCCAGTGGTAATTTGATTACTTGAATTCTGGCCAGTGGGCACCAGTTGTCCTGGCTTTGTAAAGCCATTATTTACACTTAAAATATACAAGCAGCATGTTCCCCTTAGTTTCAGCTACACATTCATCACACAATAATAGCATTTCCAAAACTTTCCAAGGAAGAGTTAGTCAAATTTGCCCCAAACTGGCTGATAGACTTCTGGCTCCTGAATACAGGCGTGGGAAAAGATGATATCTCCAAGGAAACCTGAGTGTGATAATTGAAAACATTCTTTTGTTTGCTCAAGGGGTCCTAATAATGACAGGACAATAATGTACGTACTGATAGTAGTATGTGAAAACACAAAATGATGAAATCCTAAAAGAGCCTGGACTCTTGAGACTAAAAGGGATTCAGAGAGTCCTTTAGGCCAATCCCTTTATTTCTATTTTATTTAAGCCATCAAGAATACAATTATCTACTTCAACGCAATTATCTAACCTGTGCCAAGGTTAATCTGGCATAACAGTGGCTGAGACAGAACTTAAGAAGAAAATACTACTTATCTCTGTCTCTGTACTATTACATATTACTAAGGATGTTTGCCATATGTTCAAATATTTTTTTAAAAAAAGATAGATTATTTGGAACCACTAAGCTCCGGAAAGCACAGTCAGCTCAGTGTTTTTTCATTGTCTACCAAAATTATTCATGATAATCTTGAAACCAGCTTGAGACAGAGTATACATAAATCAGTGAATATATGTTTTCAGGTCAATGTCCCACATAGCCTTTAATGAAAAATTTTTTTCTATATCTGATGACATATGTGAGCAGAACAACAATTACAATCTTTTAAAACAGTTAAATAGCTGTGTATAAATTTCTAGGTTACTTAAATGACTTCATATTTATTTTAAGAAAAATTCTGAATATAATGCTGTCACTTTTTTTAAAAGGAGAAAGCAGCCTATGTAAAAAAACTCAGCTTAACTATAAAACTCAAAGTCAAATTTCATGATAATAAAACAATAGAAAAGTACGAAAAATATTTTACACTTTTCTACATTTTCAATTTCTAGTACTAAACCTGGGTACATAATAATGAATGCTAAGAACGAATGAAAACATAATAAATCAGATAACAATAATGACCTGTATTTTAAGTGGCTCTCTTATTATTGTATATTATAATAAGTGATGTTAAAAGTTTGCATTTGGTAGGAGCATATCCAATGCTTCTTCAATCCTGGTGATGATAAAGCTGAAATCTTTAGGAATCACTTCCGTGAACTCCAGGCTACATTAGCCAAACCTGCTTTTTGTATGGGCCGTAGGGAGAGGATCTCTCTCTTTCAGCCTCTCTTTCTCTCTCCTCCCCACTCATGCACGCAACCACTTGCTGCTGCCTGCATTTCATTTAATAGGAGACTTAGCAGTGAGGCATGAAGGGAAATCTACAGACTTCCTCAGGAAGGAGCAGGCTGAGGGCTTGTATCTCAGTGGTCACTCATTGGATCTTGAGCCATTAGTCTCTAAAAGCCCCCACTCTTCCCTCTGTAAAACGGGGATGAAATATATACTTCCCTAGATTGTCATGAGAATCAATGATATAACGAATTTAACACTCATCTGCCTGATATCACATTTAACAAATAATTACTATTCTTATCAAAAAAGTTGAAAACAATGTAAATATCTAACAGTAGAGGGTTAAGTAAATCAATTACGACCACAAGATAGTGCTATATGGAGCCATGCAGAAATCATTTTAGAAAAATATTTAACATTGAAAAATGCTCATAATATAATATCGCATTTCAAAGAATAAATAGCAAAGCAACATACATACTCTGATGTCAATTGTGTTTAAGTAGGCATTGAAAAAAATATTGAAGAGATAGACTACAATGTTAACATCTGTTCTTGAAATGGTGGGAATATGGATGATTTTAATTTTCCCTTTTTATACTTTCCTATATTTTCAAGTTTCTACAAAAATTTGGATGCCCAAAAGTACAAGGATTAATTAAATAATGATTATTATTTCACAAATAATATAACATGTAAATTTATTAAAAAGTAACTAGTATTATTTTATAATTAGAATAATAAGACTTAAAATAGAAATATTCCCATATGGAAATACTGCAACATAAATTTGCATTAAGTTTAAAGAGCCGCAAATACATGCCTTCCTAACATCAACTTTTGATAGAAATATAGAGCAGAGTAGGATTTAGCAGGTAAAAATAGAAGGTGAGAACTTGAACCTAAATAATAATAACACTTTAGACCTTTACAACACCTTTAATTTAAGAACTTTTATGTCCTATTTTTTATTTGAGCCCCCTAAGAACTCTGTGAGAACAGCAGGTATCATCTCATTCATATAGATGAACAAAGTAAAGCTCAGAGATGTTAGGTAACTTGCGCAACGTCACACACCTTATTAATAAATAGAAGCTTAAATTTCAATCCCAGTAATCCAATTTGAATTCAAGGTTCATTTATGCTTATCCCATATGTAAATTATAGTACTAAGATTCTAGAAGACTACTCCCCAGGGGTGGGACGTGCCTAATTAAAGAGCCATCAAAGAAAATTGGGAATCTGATTTGATCAATGATTGAACTCAGGGCACAAGTCATCTCTGTTATCTAAATGGCTTAAGGAATGGTCTTAACTCAAGACCTTGAAGAAGGAAGACATTAGATGCTGCTTTTAGCCACTAGACAGAGTGGAAATGATTCAAGCAGTTTTCTAGGAAATAATGACACTAGTCAAGCCATTTGTCCAACAGTGAGAACAAGCCTGGGTACACTATTAGAATGACCACGTGGAGGAATGGAAACAGAGCACATGAACCAAACAGGCGATCAGCCTTAACAATTGGCAAGTGCCCAGGAAATAAAAAATAAAGATAAGCAGCTAGGAGCAGAAAGAGGATCTTCAGGAATTAAAAAACAGAGACATCAGTTGTGTCTCAAGGAATGGTAAAGATGGGGTCAACAAAATGAGGAAAGATTGGTCAGAGAACAAATTTTTGGCGGTAGGTGGGGAAGAGTACTGCCAAAACAGGGTAGAAGTTGCGAGTCCAGGTTGGCTGCTGAGCAGAACCAGGATGCAATGCCCCAAAGGTCTGTCAAAAAAGTGATGCACGAAAAAAGGTTTATTTTATATGTGTGTGTGTGTGTTACATATATTATACACACACACACACACAGAATAAAAGTTATACTTGAATAACTTTATCCATTGCCACATCAGGATGTCTTCTCATTTGTTTTCACTTTTTGAAACATTTAAGCGATCCAGTGTGCCTTGTGGAGCCAGAAAAAATGGAGACTGTACCTGTCACAGTCTAGGATAGTCAGAAAAAGAGAGGGAAAGAGAACACAGATGCAAGATGGGGAAGTAGTAGGGCAACTGTGAAAGGTGATCTCCTCGCACTTGGTTATTTTCTGCAAATGGGTAGCAGAAGTGAGATTTAAACTGCTTAGATGCTCCACCATGGAGCATTTACTGTAGTTTTACTTCAAGAGAAAATAACCCAGCCATCAGGGCAAACCATAGAACCTGAAAATATTACTGACCTGATTTTCTTTCTCATCCCTATTCCCCCAGTCTAGGTTCAGTGGTCTCCTCCACATTCCCACACCAGGCATGGGCATTTCTTTAATTAAATTCTGTCATTCCATTTACTACATGTGACTGTTAATGTATGTTGCCCCACCTACACTGTGAACTCTTTGTTTACGTCAAGCTTGCCCCCAGCCCATGGCATGATGTTGGCATATGGTGAGCATGACTGGCATGTTGCATGAAGTATGAATGGATGTACCAGAGAGAGGCAGGCAAATTGATAGGGATGCAATGATTCACACATAAGAAAAGTTGAAGAATTGGAAGATAAATATGGGAGATTAAAAAAAATTAGAAATAACTTGTAGATATTGATTTATTCCCAAATGGTGGGGGAAGAGGCACAGGGAGGAAAGCCACCAAAGATAACTTCATCAACATCAATTATGCCTGTTCTATATGTCAGGTTAGATCAGCATCTCGTGAGGGGTATAACAATAAAAGTAGAAGAATAATACGGTAAGACAATAAAGGAAGAAAAGGGAGGAAAGTAGCTTAGAATATGACATTATAGGAAAGGCAAGTACCTAGTCCCCTAAAGTTAACCTGACCAATAGGCTGAAATATCACCACAAATAACTGCTGAACAATAAGAAATATTACAGCAAATAGAAATATTACAACATTGCAAAACCAAAAACAAACAGAAATATTACAACATTGCAAAATCAAAAACAAATGTGCATTATACGTTACACATCATGAACTATACCTGAGATCTTCAATTTCTTTGATATAACTGTGAATCATATTACTAATCTCCTCATTTCCTTCACCTGCAAGAAAAAAAATATGAAATAAAAAGTTTCCTTCATGACTTCAAACAAAACAAAGGAGAAAAAACAAAGTTTGGGGGAAAAAAACCAATAATTCTTTAAAACACCATTCTTATAGAAATTTTCCACCCTTAATTACATGAGCAGACCATAAGATAATATAACACAAAGGGCACATTTTGTTTATGTAAGGATTTATTATTTTCTAAAATCAGGTATTTAACATAAAACCACAGATTGTGTACAGATTAGTATTTCTATGTCAACTATTCTAGGTAATTAACAAACACAAAGAATGTTCCCTGCCTTCCAGAAGTTAATCCCTCACTCATCCCACCCTCACACATACCTGCTCTGGCAAGAACTTGGTTGGCCTGATCACTAACAAGCTGTGTGATTCTGGTCCTCAATGCATCAACCGTCTCTTGCATGGCTTTAATTCTTACACGCAGGTTATTATTTTCAGTCTGTAGCATAGCATTCTCATGAAACATGTCATTGATGCTTTCCACACCTTCCTCATCAATTATTCTTTTACCCTAGAAAAGGCAAATATTTCCTTGTTGGTTGAGGAGCCTTAAATACACAGAGTGTTGTTTAAAGATACTCCAGGACTATGCAATCTTACAACCAACAGCCCTTTTATCTTACCAACCACAAGGCAAAAGAGATCCTTTCCCCCCTGCTACAACCCTCCACAGTGCATTTGTTAGTAAAGATATTGATTGGGTAAAGAGTCTTTTGAACAAGCAATTTTTTGAACAAGCAAGATTGAACATCATTAAAGTCTACCCACAAGGAAGACCAGAATATCCTACCTCTGAAACGAAGGAGGCCCCCTGAAAACCAAAAGACTCCACAGATACATATGTGCAAGCCATCACAAAAAGGCATCACTGTGCTCACAACATGCCAGATTTAGATATCACAAAATGCAATGTCAAATCCATTAGCTTACTGTTTTGTACTCCATGAGCTCCATCTGAAGTCGTGTGATCTCACTACGGAGTGCATTGATTTGCTGGCTGGCTCTGTCCTGATTGACCATCACCTTGTTCTTGATATTTCTAGCTCGATTGGCATATTTCAAGGTGTTTAATGTTTCCATAAAATCTCTGTCTGAAGGGCTGACACATGCTATCATGATTGTTTGGCTGAAAGTTACAAATAATAATTAGGCTTCAGATAAAAGCAAATAAAACACTGAAATAATCATTTTTAAATTCCTGCCATTTGAATAATATCTTCTCTTCAAGATGCCAAAAGATTTATGCTACTGACTTAAAAATAAAAGCAAATTTAAAAGTCCCTATGCTTTAACATTATCTTATAGAAAAATATTTCCTTTGCTTAGATAAAATTGGGGAAAATGAATTTATATTATCCTTCTGTGACCCATAATACCTTAGAAAGTCAAACACATTTATTTCTCATCTCTTTTCAAAAAATTTTTGAATCAGTGCATACAGTAATTCTAAAATTAACTACAATATGATAAATTAAAAATCAAAAAACATTTCTTTCATTATTTATTTTTTCAGTGTTTTAAATTTTTCTTTTATTTAGCCACTTATATATTGACTTTTGATGTCAGCAAGGAATTTTACACAAAATCCAATGACATCCAAACAAGAATATTTAGCATATCTTTATATTTCACAGTATAAGACATCATTTGTGACTGAATGATCAGAGTTCCAGTTTCTGGCCAGATTATACAGGAAAAATGGAAAACATTACTTTAGAGTCATGATAAATTGCTTTACCAACCAAAAAATAGGACAGTGAAATGCTTAGTATGCTCAGCTATTATGTTTGTCAATGAATCATACATGAATATTCTAATAGGTATTCACAAACTAACCAAAAATGTATAGGAACTGCAATTAAGGAGCGAATTTATCTACCCTGGCAGAAAATCAATGCCTATTAATCCTAATCTTAGGCCCTAAATAGTCTTCTGCTTCCACTCTTGCCTTGCCATAATAATCTCAACACACTCATAGTGATCCTTTTTAAAGGGATCCCATTCCGCACCTATTTCCCTTTACCAACTTTTGCTCATTTTTACTTACCTCTACTCTTATTATTACTCAAGATTCAACTAATTTATCATCTAGTCCAAGAATCCACCCTGCAGTTGGATCCTTCGTACTTCCTCACACCCTTTGCATATTTCTTTTGTATTATGTTATTATTACTATATTAAAATTTTATAGACACTATCTCTGAGACCCTAAATTCCTAGAGTGCAGAGATTATCAAGTTTTATTCATGAATGTACTTTTAAACATATAATACAATATTTGGACCATATTGAGTATTAATATTAATAATTGTGGTATACATTATGTGTATGTAATGTTTATTGAGGTCAGAAAGTTAAGTAATTCATGCCTCTATAGCTCTCTCTTTTGATGAGGATGATAAGGTAATCAATAAAAGAGAGTCTTATGGATGATGATTAGAGAACAGGGCATCTCAAAGCATGGTCTCCAGTCCAGTGCCAGTCTGCAAATTATTTATTACTCAGGTAAAACTAGGGAGAATGAATTTACATAAGCCTTCATTGGCCCATAGTATTTTGAGAAAGTACAAGCACATACATTTATTTCTCACCTCTTTACAAAAAATTTTTGAAGCAGTGCAGAAATTGAGAGTAAGCAGCACTTCAGAAACTTTTGCAACATTTGAACTTCCTGTAATCAATGAACTCATCTCATTGACTACAATAGACCAGTTCAAGTGTTTTCAAACTGATGTGGTGAGTCACAAATAGGGCAAGCTGAGTACAGTCATGCCCAATATCCACCACAAACTGGAAAAAGAGGAGAGACTCGCCCTTCACAAATATTTTGAGAAGCACTGGGATCAAGGGCTTAAGAAGAATGTTGGAAGTTAGGAATGAGAGGAGCTGGCTAAGATCAACTGTAGGAAAAAAGGTCACATATTAAACAAAATTCCAAAGATACAAATTTCAAGAATGATTCCATTTTTGAAAAACTCAAAGAAAACATTAAAGCTGTTTATTTTAAAAGTTCACATAAAAACTACAATTCTGTTTCAAAGGAAAATATAAGACTTAAACATATTATTATGTTATATATTATATATCTTACAAATTAAGCCACATTATATAATACACTTGGAAGGAAATACATCACCATGTTAACAGTAGTTACTTCTAGGTAATATTAATAGAAATATAACTGATTTTTATTCGTGCTTTATAGTCTTCTATATTTTCCAGAATTTTTGCTATAAACTTGTTATAATGTTTTATTCAGTATTATAAATGTATTAAAAAGCTAGCTTGGTTAAAAAAGAGACAGTGAATTATGTGCATAACTTATTTTCAAAAATATCTTTGATCTATTTTTTTAAGTTTAATTTGTATAAACTTCAAAAAATAAAGATATTTTGCACTCCAAGGCTTACACAAAGCATAATGCTTTTGAACTAAAAGTGTAGTCCTAAAAATTTAAGCAAGAATCGAGGCATACTAAGGATGGAATTTGAAGCGGTTGTCTCTGCTCACGCCTGTAATCCTAGCACTCTGGGAGGCCGAGGTGGGCGGATTGCCCGAGGTCAGGAGTTTGAAACCAGCCTGAGCAAAAGCAAGACCCCGTCTCTACTAAAAATAGAAAGAAATTAATTGGCCAACTAAAAATATGTATATAAAAAATTAGCCAGGTAGCCGGGCATGGTGGCGTATGCCTGTAGTCCCAGCTACTCGGGAGGCTGAGGCAGGAGGATTGCTTGAGCCCAGGAGTCTGAGGTTGCTGTGAGCTAGGCTGACGCCATGGCACTCTAGCCCAGGCAACAGATTAAGAATCTGTCTCAAAAAAAAAAAAAAAAAATAGAAGGGGTTGTCTCCTCTGAGGAGCTACCACCTATTAAGGAAATAGGTAAGGAACATTTAAGTGTATTAAGCTGTAGCCTGTCTAAAACTCAATAGGAATTCAAGACCCACAGTGAAAATATCTCAGACTGCTTACAGGGCAAGCAAACTTTGAAAAGTATTGAAGTATTCAAAAGTATTTAAATTTGTAAGGGGAGGGTGTTTATCATCTCTGCTTTGTTTCATAGTTAAGAAGTAAATATAGGAAAAAGGCATAATTTAGAAAACCTGAAAAAATTTATATTTGGTTTAAAAAAATTTTTTTGTTCTGTTATAATAAAACAGATTGATATCAAAGACCAAACTGAAAATAAAGAACAGAACTAAGAAATAGGCAATAATGGAAGCAAAACAGCATCCATACATAGATAGGATATGCTGGAAGAAATGTGAGTTAAGACAAATGCCAATATTACGTTAAAGGAAGAAACACCTAAATGAAACTGTAAATTCTATAAAACAAAACTTTATTCCTAAACCAAACTGATTTTAAACTTAAATAGATTTAATATTATCCAAAATTCTTTGAATAATAGTTGTTCAAAAAGAAAGTCTGCAAGTTTAATTACCAGGTCATTGTACAGCATCTAATGATCTTTTCAGTAAATCTGATTTGTTAGATCATGGAAAACACTATAAAATAGATTCACTGTGGTTGTCTGTAACTTGTTGAATTGTGCTATGAATGAATTTAAGTGCTAAAATTGTTTCCAGTTATAAAGCCAACATATTGATGTTTATAGAGGGAAATACATTACCAAAAGGATGTGTTTAGCTGATGAAACATATCGGAACAATGCAAAGTATGGAAAAGAAAAAATACCAGTGATATTGTCAAAGTTAATAACAGCAGTCTATATTTCATTTCGGTTGCCATTAAAAAAAATTTCCACATATAAAAAAAGTTTAAATTTTAGAAGACTGTAAAAAGGGATCAATAATATTTAAGTTACTTTGAAATAACTTAGAAGACAGTAATTATTTTTTTATCACAAATTTGGTATCTACTCTGTGCTAAGCACTCTAAGCAGAAACTACGGTATGGTAGAAAGAACACATACTGTAGACTTCATATACAAGCTAACTGACCCTGAATAAGTTACTTAACCTCTCTGGATTTCAAATTCCTTATCTATAAAATAAGAATAATAAAACCTATCTCAAGGGATCCATATATTAAGGGATCTCAAGGATTATGTGAAATAACAACATACAAAATGACTTGCACATTTTAGGTACTTAATATCAATAGAATAAGTATTAGTCCCTCATCTCATTAATTTGCTTTATAATAAAAGTGGTTCTTATAAATTGCCATACAAGCTTATGTAAAAAATAATGAATCATCAAAACTCGGGATAGAGGATAATCATTTATGCATACCTATTCCCCCCAAGGGAATCCTGTAGTAGTCTTGTCAGCTTAGAATCTCTGTAGGGGACATGGGTGGCCCTCTTGCTCTTGTCTCCCAAGGCACTTATTACATTGCCAAGTGCCAACTAAAAGAGAAAGAAAGAGAGCAAAATGATACAAAGTTACTCATTATAACACTTTCAAATAAAATAAGCTCATAGGAAATAATATGGAGACATAACAGAATTAAAAACATTTGTGTTTGGTTTTATTTTATGCTTGTGACTGATGCCACTCAAAATTTAGTACTACATATATACACATAACTCACTAATACTTAAATTTCTATCCAGAGATTTTCTTTAGAAATAGAAATATTATAGGATTGACAACTTCTAACTATCCCTGAACTTATCAGAACATCAGGTTGTGTCCCCTAATTGTCAATTCATGTTGCAAATTCTTCTCCTTAACTCAATGAAGAAACCAAATGTTTAATTCGTTTAAAAGTTCCACAAAACTTTCTTATTACAATATAGTTCCCTTACAGGAAAACAAAATCTCCTTTAATCACAATAAAAATACCAGTATAATTTCTCTGAACAGAGTATTCCTATACAAGGATAGCTGTCCTTAGGAATACAATGAAACTATGTGCTAAGCATCCAATTTTTTAAAAGTCAAAGTACAGAACTCTTTAGTCACTCCTCCTGTCACCCTACTGTTTTTCCTACTGTCAGGAAACTAGCACCTATGGGATAAGCATTATCCAAATTGTTGATCACACTAGCCTTTAGCAATGCAAACATCTATAACCACATCTCTGTTAGGGCCAACAGATCATTGAGAAAGTAGCACCAGTATCACATTGTGTCTTAATCCCCCTTTTTCAGAGAGGCTTGCACTGGCCACACTGAAACTCTACTAGATGTGTTTCAACATGCTTCAGCAGTCTAGAGAGGAAAACAGAGCAATGGCTTTTGTCTTTTCCTGACAGCACAAATGTAAACACCACCATGATTTTACCTCCTAAAAATTTCAAAACCGTACACAAAGTCCAGAATCCAATATCCAACCATACACAATACACAATACACAATACACACAATACACAATATCCAACCATATGGTGGGAGCATCAAGGTGGGTATTGGAGTTGGAAGGTGTGGCTCTCTCTAATCAGCCATGACTGATAATCCCCCCACAGAAGGGTCACAATCATATAGGAGCAAATATTGGACAGTGATAAAAAGGTACTATCTATTTGGACCCCAGTTCCAGGATGGGAGGAAAGCAAAGCAGAAACCACACACTCTGATGCTGTCAGCATCACAGAAATTTAGGGATGCTATTACTTTTATGCAGGCACAAATGTCCAATTTTATAATGAAGACAATAAGAAGAAAATATTTATTATACAAAAATATGCTCTAAAACATTTTCTTCCATATAACAGAAGCTTTATGCTAACTCAATCACAAGGAGTTTTCTAATCGAAATACCACTAGGTGGCATGGTATCAAAGTCAATTCCTAACATAGACTAGAAAAAAATTTCATTTTGAAAAATCATTACCAAAAATATGTTATTATAATTCCCAAAGACAACAAAATGACTGTCATAAAATGTTAGCAAAAAGCCACAAAATACTTAATATTAAATGTTGATTTTGACAGTATATTATTCAATGTAGAAATAATTTTCAAATAATTATAATTATTTTATTATAATAATATATATAATTTTCTGCACATATCATAAAATGTAATCCAACTAAATTTGCACACATAAAGAAAACCTGCAATGTTTTAAAAAAAAAAAAAAGCCTCAGGAGACTGAGGCAGAAGGATTGTTTGAGGCCAGGAGTTAGAGACTAATCTGAGCAAGAGCAAAACCCCGGCTCTACAAAAAAATAGAAAACATTAGTCGGGCATGGTGGCGCATGCCTGTAGTCCCAGGTACTTGGGAGACTGAGGCAGGAGGATCATCACTTGAGCCCAGGAGTTTGAGGTTGCTGTGAGCTATGATGAGGCCACTGCACTCTAGCCAGGGCAACAGAGTGAGACCCTGTCTCAAAAAAAAAAAAAAGAAGAAGAAGAAGAAGGAGCCTCCACTGTGAGGAGATCAGAGATTCAATGTATTACTAATGAGTTTACTGCAACTTTCATTCCTCAATTCAGTGCATGAAGGATTTCCATTTGGGTATTATGTATTACAAAAGAGAAAAGGACACTTAAAAAGCTCTGATATATTCCCAGCACAAAGCCTTAGTCTTACAAGTCCACAGTTGATAGAAATGCCTTCTTTTGCCCTCTCGCCTGTAGCTCCGGTACGCTTCAGTCTTTCTGATCCTGCCAGATCAACAAAATGGAACTTTGCAGTCAGAGTTTCAAATTCATTCATCTGTGATGATTCAGAAATCATCTTATTATCAGTTGCATTTTCCTGAGATTAGGGAAGATAATTGAAAATGCTTTATTAATGGGACACTAAATATCCTCCAACCCCACCTTGCCCTTATCCCATCTACATACAGAGGCACAGCCAAAGAAACAGGGACATAGCCAGATAAACAAATATAAAACAGTTTTCTAGCAATTATAAACTTAAAGTCAGAAAAAAGCTAGAAAGTCAGAACCCAACTGTTGTTATCTACTGAAACTCTGCTTTTGTTGACGAAAGGAAACTTAGAGCATATGCTCCTCAAAAGCAGTGTCTCAGGTGACTATATTCATCATCAAATAGCCACAATATGCTTTCTGGTTTTGCAGACATATACCCAATTTTTTATTTCAAAATCTTACATGGTTGGACAGCTTCAACTTAAATAAGATCAGAAAAGGAAATTAGGAAAAGGAATGATTAAACAAATTGAATTTGGCTCAAATATATTCTCTTAGGATTCATGTGGTTTTAGGGAGATAAAGATTGAAAGTTTAAGAAATTAGAACTAATGACTCACAGCATCTATTTGGGGACACACTCTGGTTTGACACACATGAATGGTAAAAATGGCATGTGAACGAGAGCTCTGAACATTCATCTGGGTACTAGCAGTGGTCCGAGATAAAGCACCCAGCTTCAAACACTGCATCATCTAGAAAAGGGGAAAAAAGAAGGATTTTACTTGAATAATATTTAAACAAGATACTATGCAATCCAAAGTCTGAACTAATGGCTAAAATCCATCACGTTAAGGGACATAAAAGATGTGGATTTTCATATTATCTATCAGTTTAGTTACAGTCACTTTTTGAGCTGAACTTCTCAGTATAATACTGTATTATTTTTAAAATAGAAGAAAACACTGAGATTCCATTGTTTGCTATTTGCTGACATTTGCAGCTTCCATTCCAAAACTGTTACAGTAAAACACTTTGGTACAAACCGAGCAATAACTTGAATTACTCAGGCTCTTTTGTATCTTCTGTTGAAATTTTTATTTGTAATTTTTCTTAATAGTCTCCTTTTTAGGAGCCATGATATAGTCCTATATGCTACAGCAAAAAGTACAAAAGGACTGTGGTCTCATCCCTCACCATCAATTGTCTATTTCTTTCTCTAGCTGTGAAACAAAACTATGCATATACTGCCTTAGATTCTTTTGATGCTATGACAAATGTACTGACTCTATCATAACTCTGACATTTTTATAACAGTATCTTGATTAAAAATATGAGGAAAGAAGACAAGATTTTAACTCCATGTTATGCTTAAGGATACAAATTTCCTATCTTGATCTTAAGCAGACTATCAGCAAAGCTGACGATTTAAATAAAGCTAACTATGCTCTATTTGAACTACACCATAAGTGTCACCTCTGATTCTGTATTCACAGTACGTGTTGTGACGCCCACAGTATAAATTCCTCCAGCTGAATCTTCGTGAATTCTTATATTTGATTTTTTATTTTTTGCATCAATATCACGAGTGGTATCAAATAAGTCAAGGACCTCTTCATTATAGAGCTATCAAAAAGAAATATTAGAAGTTTAATTTTAGCAGAAATTGCCTGGTAGTTTTCACAACATAGAAAGTGATCTTTCAAACATTTTAAAAGTTCTTTAAAATGATACATATTTCTTCAAAATAACACATGAAAATGAATAAGGCAATTATTATTGCAAACATAAGTAAATGCTAGATTTATTAATAAGAGTAAGAACAGTAAATGATTTAATCACGGCTAATGGGTTGGGGACTAGCTAAAATGATCTACTAATCTTTTGCAAGAGGTAAGCAAATACCTACAAAATACAAGCAAACCCTAAGAAATAAGTGCCCAATATAGACAAATTTTAAGCTTCGAGAATATTTTAAGAATTTTTACCACTTGAGCTAAAAATATTTTATTTCGTATTGCCTGCAACCCTTCCTAATGTGTTTAAAAATTAACATTTAGCAAGTTTTCAAGGTCAGCAACAATATTAGCGTTTCTGTATCAATAGTGGCTGACAAAATTCAGCTGCCTCCTTAGAAGACAGGATACACACACCTTTTTTAAACAATATGCTTTAAAAACCACAATGCCTAACAACATTTTGGAAGGTGAAAGGGAAGAGGGAAGAACATTGTTTCTTTTCTTTTTCCACCATTACCTAGCTTCCTTTTTGTAGAAACACACAGTTAAATTCTCCTTGGTTTTTACTAAATGAGGAAGTCCATTAAAACCAGCAGTAAGAAAACTAATATTAATTAATTAAAGTTTTCTATTTTGTGCTAAATAATGCTGAATAAAATGTTTCAATGACCAAAATGACTAATTCATACATGGGGAGATCTAGACTAGAATACACTTTGGACCCAAAACCCCAGAATTATGCCATCCTCCACTTAGCTGCAGTATTGCTCAAATCCTAGATGTTCTCTTATGGTCATGTCCTTCCCACCAGACAAGACTTCCCTAAATTAATCCAAATCTGACCAGGATACAAACTTTTACTATACAAGCTTCTTCAGCCAGATTAGTGCTACATCCTCAATCCTATAATATCTCACATTCCCCCCCTTCTTTTTGGTCTTACTTGCTGAGTTCCCAGCACTTTGTGAGCTTATCTAAATTACAATAGTAATTTATCTTTATCTCTTGATAGTGCAGCAACTGTTTATAAATGCCAACATCATTGACTAAAAGTAAGGACTACTTGTTACCTATTATCTAATGTTAATTTACTCAAACAACATGTATTGAGGACTATATACATGGCACTGTACTAGAAGCCAACAGTATAAAATCAAAAGTACTTACGGCATTGAGGACAAGATTTAAAAGGAAATAATAGCACATTTTGATTATTACCTCTAAGAATTGGGCATTCACTTTAAAATCTGGAGAAGGAAGGCCATTTTTAATCGCTGTGTGTTTTTTTTCTTCAATACTCTTGAAAAGATGTTTAACAGCACGAGAAATAATACCCTGTTCTTCCTCAATGATGTTAACATCAAATCCTGTTCCCATGGTGTATGTTTTGCCAGCTCCAGTCTGTACAAAAGAGCAGAAAAATGAGTGTTCAACTTTCACACAACCTTAAGAAACAAAAATGAAATTGCAACTGAATTGACACTTCTGAAAAGCTACAACTCCTATGAAAATAATATGGTACTTACTTGTCCATAAGCAAAAACCGTAGCATTATATCCTTCAAAGCAACCTTCAATTAGTTTTTCTATACATTGAGTGTAGATCTGCTCTTGCTGGGAGTCAATGTCAAACACATAATCAAAAGTAAAAGCCTTATCTTTCCCTAGGAAGACCTGAGGTTCTCCTGGTGTTACAGATGTACAAATATGGCATCCTTCAATCTTCTCTTTGGCAAGCTGTGGTCTTATTCTGTGAGAAATAATCACACACAAAAAAATAATAATAAAATAAATGTCCAAAAAAGCAAAACCTCCAAGAAATAGGACTTAAAATTTCTTGGCCAAATCTCTATAAAAATACTAATGTGATCACCTACTGCTCCTTCATTTGAAAAGTTTAAATAAATTGAATTATACTGGATCAATTTCAGTATATGGGTTGCTTAACAATGAGATGAGTTACTTAACAATCCCAATTGGTTATGTAACAATCCCCCCAAATCATAAACAAGATTAAAATTCATCTTAAAATTAGATATTTACCCAGGTGAATACTTCTCAACTCTCTAAGAGTTAGATACTTAGTTAAATAAATTCTGCGACCAAAATGTTGTTTGTTATTATTATTATTTTGGATTTCTTCTCTTTATTTCCAGTGATGTTAGTATGTAAAAATGAAAAATTAAGAACATATTTATCTTGATGTCCTGATGCCTTTGACTCACCTTTTTTGCAAACTCTTCACCAGTGGTTTCCAAATTTATATAACCATTACCTTCTGTCAGCTTAATATGCTTAAGTATATTCCCACAATATATACATATATCTGCTCATTTTTAAATAACACATAGGTCATACTATATTGATTTGTCATTTATTGAAAAACAGTTGTTACTCAGTACCCAGGGGGGATTGGTCCCAGGACCCCCTGCAGATACCCAAATCCATGGATGCCCAAATCCCTTATACAAAAATGGCATAGTATTTGCATACGGTCCAAACATATCTTCCCATATACTTTAAATCATCTCTAGATTACTTATAATACCAAATATAATATAAATGCTATGTAAATAGTTGTTACACTATATTGTTTAGGAATAAAAGTCTATACATGAAAAAAGTCTATATATGTTCAGTACAGAAGCAACCACACATTTTTCATTTCCCGAATATTTTTGATCCACAGTTGGTTGACTCCACAGATGTGGAACCCATGAATATGGAGGGCAGACAGTATATACAAAAGCAGAATCTTCTAAAGAAAGAAACTAAAAATAAATACAAATAGAAGTTCTAATATTTTCTCTCCAAAACTCAGTGAATTTTTATTGGTTGTGCTCCCTCTACTTGGAAGACCACAGCACTACACCCACCACACATCCATCTACTCCAGACTCCAATACCTTCCTGTTCTGTCCTCTCTTCCTAATTTTAAAGCCTATTTTCAAAGAAAGAAAGTAAATATGGTTCATAAAAGAACAAACCAAAATCCAGCCCTATTCTATTCACTTTATAAAAAGGACTATCCTAGACTTACATACCACTGACTGACTATACCTAGGATTTTAAGAGTTTCTTACTTGCCACGGAGAAGGAGAAGCCGTTTAAGGAAGAAAGACAAGACAATGAGAGGGGAAAAATACAAAATAATAAAGACATACCAAGAAATAGATTTTAAAAGGTATCTGGTCCCACATCTTTATTTTCTGAGATTAAAAAACAAACAAACAAACAAACTTAGATCTATAGAGATAGAACAAGTTCATCTATTTATTAAAGATAAAGCTAAGATTAAGTCCAGATCTCTCAACTTTTAAATCTTTCCAGTTCATCAAGATAAAAGGTCAATGGAAAGATAGGAAAGACAATACTGAGAAAAGACCAAATTTCTGCAAATCTGGTTATCTTAAAATAGGATTTTGTACCCCCAAAAAATATGTCAAGCAAAGACTATATTTATTTATGCAATTATTTTCTCTCCTCTGTGATGTTGGTGTTTTTCTTTGATAAAGTCTTCAGCTTTGTTTATTTACTTTAATGGAATGTAATAATCAATGTTGAGCTGGTTAGGTCTTGTGGAAAGAGCAATGGAGTGGCCATTAGGAGACCTGAGTTCTAGTACTTGTCACTCCACCGATATCACATGCTTTTTTCTCAGAGCTCCAATTTCCTCAACTGTGGAGGAAAACTATAATTTCCAAGATTCCTTTTAGAGCTAACACTACGTAACTGCATGATACTGTATCATAAAAAAAGGAAAGATAGATATAATATTTATGTGC
Organism: Cheirogaleus major; assembly: GCA_963574435.1. Taxonomy (NCBI): domain Eukaryota; kingdom Metazoa; phylum Chordata; class Mammalia; order Primates; family Cheirogaleidae; genus Cheirogaleus; species Cheirogaleus major. The sequence goes on from CAUYPO010008456.1 coordinate 26,548, forward strand.
TGTTATACATATAAAATGATACTATAACAAATAAAGAGTTTCTTATAAGAAACTATGTACATAGACTATAAAAACAGCCCATGCTAGTAGCAGCTTTTGGTGTTCTGGTTCTACATAGTCTTGATGAGTAGTGTTTCTCAAAGTTAATATTCTCTTCTTTCCAAACTCTTCTCCCACCTCACTTCATCTAGTTATGGGGAGGAAACCATAACAAAACCCCCAATACTTTTTGGAAGAAGAATCTCCATGTTGACTGTTGCCAAGACAGAAAAAGGAGAGCCAGAAACACCCTCAATTCAGTCAATGTCAATTTCTCCCTCTTCCCTATTCCACCCATCTAATTTATGTCCAAGAGCTATTAATTATCTCTGAAATACATCTTCAGCCCACCAAGTTTTTTCCTTCTTTATCAACACCATCCTAATCAAGGCCATCATTATCTCTTACTTAGAATATTGCAAAAGTCTCCTCACCAGCTGGCCTGTGTCAACTCTTGCCCCCACTGATCTGTTCCACATATTGCAATATCAGTGAGTTTATAAAATGTGAAGTTAATCAGGTCATTACCTTGCTTAAAACCCTTCAGAATATCCCTAAATCCCTCTGCTTTTGCCATGCTGTTTTTGTATTAAAGGATTTTCATTGGTGGTAGTGGTGATGGTTGGTTTATTTTAAAGCAGTTTAACTAACAAGCTATGTTCTCTCTTGCTTCTGTGCTCTCAAATACATTATTCCCCTTTCCTGGACACTATTCTCCACCCTCTCAAATCCCAACTCCTTTACTGGCCTGAACATCTCTCTCATGTTTTCATTCTCTATTTAGATATCACTCCTTTTCAAAGTTCCCACAAACTCTGTATTCCCAAATAAAGTCCTCTCTGAGCTCAGGCTGTTTTCTCTCCTGAAAGCTACCTCATCAACCCACCCCCCCAAGTCTCTGCTCTCCTCTAGATTTATGGCTGCTATCCCAGTCTGTGAAGCTTAACAAATCCCACGTAATAAAACAGATAAAAATAAACACAACTCTCTAATGAAAATGATCACTGGGCTTAAAATCAGCGCCTCATTAATTTTAAATAAATGATTATAACCATAGGCTAGCTTATTTGGCTATTAAGATACTTTACATTTCATTTCAACATAACAAAGAAAAACTAGGTGCCATTTGAATTGCAGATTATGACAACCAATTTTAGAATGCCAATGTCACTCAGAATGTCTTGAACTTAATCTCCTAACCTCTGCTCATCTGATTATTATCCTTGTTAATGGGCGAGGAGGATTCTGTTTGAAACGTGGATGGTGCCCAATTCCATCCATTTGCATGGGTGGAGGAAGGAGAGTGGTTTAAGAGCCAACAAGTTGGGTGGAACACTTTTCTACTGGATCCAAGCAATGGTAATTTCCCAGCAGGTCTGAGAAATTCTCACCTAGGAGCGGATGGTTTCCCACCCATGCAGATAATTGGAAGCTGATACTTCAATGGTTAAGGATACATTCTCCTTTTCAATTCTCCTTCAAAAGTTAGTATTATAAACTCTCCAAATCCCTAAATTCATACTCAGGGCAAGAATTCTCAGATGAAGTCCCAATCCAAGCCAATTCACTTGCTTCATAGTTGATGAGTTTGAAATTTACCCAGCTACGTATCTTAATTTCAAAACTTTTACTTGAGATTATGTATAGAATAATGCATAATCTATTTTTCTGGAAAAGAAAAAACTGGAAAAAAAAGAGTCTGATATTTGTAACTTTGAATATTTTGAAATACCATCTTTCTTAGTATTTTTATATAAAATGTAAGACTACTAAACATACTCATCTAATCTCAACACTAAGAAAGCATCAGTGTGAATACTGATTAACACTAAGAAATAAAAACATCTGTGGGCTTTTAAAAACATGTAATCATACAGGATCGAGCACTGCTTTCTGTTCTTTGCCTTCATAATAACTGAAACTGGTTTTAGTAACTAAATATATTAAATAAGTCAAGACGACTAGTTTCAAGATGTCCTGGATAGAATAGAAAAATAAATAAGGAAATATATTTTGGGGGGAAGACTTATGCTTACTACATTTTAAACTAAAGTTCTAGTAATGAAACTCAGCAAAACTGAGTTTACACTTTAATTCTGCTATATACTATTATTGTTAAGAGGCAATCTACAACCAGACCTTACTGTCCCTGCACATTCTTGCTGGGTATCCCAAAAATACAAGATCCTGGCTGCTCTTTTCATGGATCATTTCTCGAGGTCATGTTTGCAGCAAGCAACTTTTAAGGATGAGGCAACATCTTCTACCTGATGAAGAGCTGCCTTGCTTCTGCTTACTATAAAAGTAGTTATTCTCCAAGCTCAATGTTTCTCAAAGTCCTACTGCTTACACAGCACCCGTATAACAGGTGTATCTACACTGCCCCCAGTGGATAGGGAGGGAATGGGGAACCAGCTCAAATAACATGAGGCTCACAGTGCTTATTGTTCTCTGAGTAATAAAAGTCCTTACTCTCTAATTCAGGAGTCTTATGTCTTCTGCCACTATCCATGAAACAGTAACAGACTAGCTTGCTAGCTTGTAAATACAGCAAAATCTCAGACTTTCCACAGGTCTTAACACATACTAGCAAATCACTCTCTCAACCTCAATTTCCTTATCTGTAAAATGTCTATCAAATAATATTATTGCCACATCCACATGATAGCATCTTGAGCAAATGAGATAATACGTGACAATGAAGCGTGCATAGCTATAAAGCGTTGCTGTTGTTACAGCACCACTTGAAAATTCTCCAAGTCAGTTCCCTTATAAGGCATCTTAACATCCTAAATCAGTTTGAGACCTTCCAACATGTTAAAGAAAGCACGATTGACTTTCTGCCTCCCCAAACTACTGCTATATTTTTTAAAACATCCTTTGGATGCCATGAGTATTTAGGAAAGTATACTTCTATTTTTTTTTTTTTTTTTTTTTTTGAGACAGAGTCTCACTTTGTTGCCCGGGCTAGAGTGCCATGGCGTCAGCCTAGCTCACAGCAACCTCAAACTCCTGGGCTCAAGCAATCGTTCTGCCTCAGCCTCCCGAGTAGCTGGGACTACAGGCATGTGCCACCATGCCCGGCTAATTTTTTCTATATATTTTTAGCTGTCCAATTAACTTCTTTCTATTTTTGGTAGAGACGGTCTTACTCTTGCTCAGGCTGGTCTCGAACTCCTGAGCTCAAACAATCCATCCACCTCGGCCTCCCAGAGTGCTAGGATTACAGGCGTGAGCCACCGCACCCGGCCTATACTTCTATTCTTGATGTAGTAGTTTTACATTTAATACAACAGAGAACATTACCTGCATACGTGTGTGCATATACATACAAGTATACACACATATATTGCTACACAGATAATCAAGCTGAATATTTTTGTACCTCCACTCACAAACAAAACTCATAATCCCAAAATTAGCCTTTTCATAGTAATAAATAATCAGGCCTCAATCACCCTGCTATTTTTATCAGTATAAAGTACTAGAGGAGCCAAAATGGGAATTTTTATTTTTTCAATATTATTATCACTTTTTCTATCTGTATATAGCCAGTAAGGAAATTTCATAGAGAGAGTAATAGAACTAAATTCCTGAATAACATGTTTGTTTAAAGCAGGGGATTAAATTGTTGTAATATAATTTGTCCTTACTCTGAATTAAATTGAATTGAATGCTAGTAACTAGAATGTTGACAAATGACTAATGAGTGATTTGTAGTTACTGAAGTAATGCTGACCTAAGGAAAATACATAAGCCCATGCCATTATAATTTATAACTTCCTACTACTTGTGCAGGCACCCATATTTTTTTTCAAAATTAGAAGAGTAGCACCAACATCAACTCAATAACCTAAGCCCAAGAATGCAGACAATCCAGCGTATATTTTTAAATGCATGTAGTTTTTGTAGTACTTTTTAGACTTTCTCTTACACCCCCCACCTTTTCTATAAAAAACATCACAGGGATAAACTCTTCTTTTGCTCATTTATTTATGAAGTTATTTTCCCCCACAAATAAAAGAAGAATAACACAAAAAATTTGTCCCTTTTTGCAGTTGGCTATTGCTCATTTCTTGTTGTTAGAAAGTACTTGTCCTTAATCTGTGGTTTCACAGATGTGACAAATTTTTCCATTACCTAAATGTCTCTGTAAACTGTCTCTTTTTGCTTGAGTTATTCTGATGTCATCCCCACGAGATTGTGGTAGTTTTCCAGTTTACTCAATAATCTGACCCGATTCCCACTTTGTGTGGTTCTTTTACTTACAACTATCTGTAACTAGCCCACTTGGCACCTTGTTAACACCTTTGTTCTTCCTACATAACACCAATAAATCTATCCCCTGTACAGATATGTTGCCTTTATCTCATTTGGTAATGTTGTTGATGATCATTAAATTGGATGCTACTTACTAGTGTTCCATTTGATTTCTTAATGTTAATTATATCCTACTAATTTACTCCCTTCCATTTCCCCAAAACTAGGACAGCTATCATTGTGTCACCACAACTGAGCCACTGGGGTTTCTGGTCCCTTTTTCAATCCTCTTCTAGTTTGTTCCAGTTAGTAGATACCACATCAAGAAAGCATCTGCCCTACTTTAACTCTCCTCCTTCTATTCTAGAAAACAGTTTCTGACACACCATAGGAACTTGTTAGACCATTTGTGGCCTTGCTGAATTGTTTCCTAAGAGATCAGGCCTTGCATAAATAATAACTAACTCAGGTCCACAAAAAGAAATTCCTCTCCCTCAAATGGATCTTTAATTACAATGATGGTTGATGAGAAGAAAGATATTTCTCCAACATTCAAGAAACACACCTCAGTAATTCCATTAAAGAGATTATTAATTCAGTAAAAACCCTAAGAACAAGAAAGTGCAGCAGTGTGTTCCAGGGACTAGGAAATATACACTTCTATGATTGACAGAGATGGAGAAGAGAACCTCATTTTTTAATCCATTAATGATGAACCACTTTTAAAAGCAATCCAGAAATCTTATCCTAATCTATATAATTAGCTATGTAGCCTATTGCCTCATATCTGTGTAGTCCACCTGACTCAAGTTTATTCTTACCTAATACTATAAAAATATTTACATAAACATATCTATTTTCAATTAAAGTGCTTAATACACGGTGTATATAGTTAATGCTTGGGGCTGCAATGCCAGACTACGCTACTCAGTCTCTGACTTACAAAATCACTTGGAAAACCAAAGATTTATTTCTCTCAAGTACAGTTCCGTGGTGGCTAACCAGGGAAAGGAAATGGGAGAAACAGGATGATGGGATGGGACGTTGTACTGTCTTCCTCTGACTTCCACTCCAATGTCTCCTACCTTTTCATTTCCGTGGTTCATCTAAGAATACAGCACACTGAGAGAAGCTCTTCTCTTAACTGAGGAAACTAGTATCGTTCATAGGGGTGGCACTGGGCCACTCCCTCTTAAATACCAGATGTTCAAAGACCTACAGTGAAATAGTGCACATAGGCCAACAAAATAAAAAGGAAATTAGCCAAATTCTAGGCTTAGGGAAAAGTGCAATCCTCTGTATCACTGTAATTAATCCTTTTGGAAACTCTGAGGCTTTTTTCTATGGTCTTTCTCCCAGAAATAGAGAGGCTTCAACTCCAAAAATCTGAGGGAGTGAGGGAAGAGAGTACTTAAATGACGACATGACCCACTTATCTACTCTCCAAAGTGCTTATAAAATTTCCCTTGTTGCTAGTGGCTGTATATGGTAGCATGTCAATAACTCAAGGCCCTCTGAAAACTTCATTTAGTTGACAAGCCCCTGTGAGACACCTAACTAAATGCCAAAGAGTGGGTATGGCAAAAATGTTTGAAACGAAAACAAAAAATTTGAGGGCTGTTGCCATGGGGGGAAGGGAGCTAGAAGAAATTAAATATACAGTCAATGGGGCCGGGCACAGTGGCTCACACCTGTAATCCTAGGACTCTGGGAGGCCAAGGCAGGAGGATCGCTTGAGCTCAGGAGTTGGAGACCAGCCTGAGCAAGAGTGAGGTCCTGTCTCTACTAAAAATAGAAAAAATTAGCCGGGTGGACGCATGTAGTCCCAGCTAGTCAGAAGGCTGAGGCAGGAGGACCGCTTGAGCCCACGAGTTTGACGTTGCTGTGAGCTAGGCTGATGCCACGGCACTCCAGTCTGGGCAACAGACTGAGACTCTGTCTCAATAAATAAATAAATAGTCAATGGAATACTTCATACAAAGGAAAAATGGATTAAAGATAAGCCAGAGGGGAACAGGGGAGAAACAGGAAAAGCTGCATATAGGAAATTATATGTGACCTGGGTTTTTGAAGGTGATTTTTCAGACTGAGAAGGGAAAGGAGAAAAGGCCAGTTCAGGCAAAACAAAGATACTTGAAATGAATTTGTTCCCTGGTTATGACATAGTCCTTTGGAGCGGAACCATCAGCATAAGAGTTGCTAGAATTCAGGGATGCCTTATAAATATTATGCCACCACCTAATTAGGCATCCCAGCTAATACATTATCATTTAAAATGAACACCCTGGTCTCCGCAAGATGAAAGATACTACCCAAAGGCATACTAGAGATCTCTGCCAAATATTTTTTATTCTCTTCCTCCAGATTAATTCTTCATCCATCTTCAGTTTACCCTGTCCAATAGGAGATTGATTGTCATGGGCAGCAATGATGGGCTTCCTTGCCATGGGACTTCCAATGAGGCTCAATAATGGAAGGTACCAGTAAGACATTAGAGGGCAGGAAAGGAATGAGGTCAGGGTATCTATTGTCCTGGTTCCTTCCCCACCAGGTCCATTGGCGAGCTGTGTCCCTTTACCAAAGGCCACAGCTCCTATCAGGCAGCCACTTCTTACATAGACAGCTAGTGGCATATGGGTCCCCCTGTGATTACTAACACTAGAATACTGCCTTGTCCCTTGTAGTCTTCCTTGACGCTGCCTGTCCTCTACCACACTCTCACCAATTATCTTGTCTGAATGTATCATCTGTTTCCTGTCAAGATCCTGACCAAATTAGGGTTAGTCTCAGGAAATGGCAACAATCCTCTCTTTAAAGCACTACCACTATGTTACCATCCCTTTTACTTCCATCTCTGAAATCAATATTGACCTAGAATACAGAGTCACCGAGGTCCCTACAGTTTCCTAGCCCTGCACAAGCAAGTCATTGAGCCACTCTCTTTCCCAGGCAGACCTGGGATTTATGACGTATGATATGGATTTTATTGTTAAATACATAAAAAATGATAACACAAAGTTTAAAAAGCATCTTCTTTGTTGGTTAATAAAATTACTTTTATAAATTCTTATAATTAAAAAAAAGTAATTAATACCAGTTTTGTTTTAAACATTTGAAGGGAAGGTGGGAGAAGATCCAAGAAGGGAGGAATAAAAGGAGAAAAAGTAATCTCAGAATGAGAAGTGTAATAACTAGACGATATTTCAACTCTCATCCTGAGATCAGTAAGTTTCTAATAATACCCTATAATTTTTTCTTATTACTCTCCTATTCCAATTATATACGGAATTTTCAAAAATCATCCTGTAAAGTTCTTTCTAAATGAAACCACATACGCTCTTGGGGAAAAGGGAGGGTCTCATTCTATGCTTAATAATGGTATATGTTTATTAAATTATTTATTTTATTTTGTTATGTTTTTAATTCATATCCCCAGGCCCTCCCCCAGACCTAGTGAATCAGAAATTTCCAGAGGACGGACCCAGAATTTATATTTTTAATTAACTTTCCAAGTGACTATAACACAGTGCCAGCACCAAACTTTGGAAGCAGTAGTGGGCAGTGATGTTTATACTTTATTTTGGAAGTGGACCCTCCCATCCTAGAGTCCCCCACTACACACACACACACACACACAAATAATACCACTACTTTTACCATCTTCTTTCCTCCCAAACACAATTACAGTCATGAGGCTCAACATGTAAAAAACATAAAAGTGGCCCCTACTGGAGGTGCCTCAGGGATTCCTCACCACTAGGCTCCCCAGCATCCTCTAAGGATCCCCCATGAAATCCTAGGGCTCCTCTGAGAACAGGCCTATGAAAACCAAGCCTCTGCATCATCAGAAGTAAGAAGCTTTATCATGTCCACAGTTTGTTGTAACTACCCAGAATAGCAACCATATTTTAAAATCATATATTTGAATACAGTTTCCATGAATATAATGTCTGGCCTTGTCATCTAACTTTGTAAAAAATTATTTTTCCTTAATTTTCAGTTCTTCTGCCTAAGTTACCTCAAATTGGGGGGTTAGGTATGGGAAGTAGAGAACCTATTTATCTTTCATCATTCTCTTAAAGCACAACAGATTCAGTGTCTTATTTTTTTTGGTAAGATTTTACTTTAAGAAAGAATCACTCAGGGTTTGAAAAAGAAGTTTGAAAATCATTGTCATAGAGAAAATTCCTGCACATGGTAAGAGATGAAGTAGATGATCCTAAGGTTCCACTAAGCATCAGCTTTAAAATTCTAAAAATTTCATATTGTGATGATTCTAAGAACAATTACAGGTAATTTGATTGCCAATGATATAAAAACATGAATCAGGTTTGAAAGAGCAAGGCTGCCATGTCACTTAACTTCCCAGGTCACCATGAATTTAACTTAAGAAAAAAAAGATTCTACTCCAATGGGGCATTTTTAACAGATTCACCAGACTTAGAATTTTGATATTATTTTTCATAGTATATTTGAATTCACTCTATGAAATGACTCCAATATCTTATACTGCCATGATTACTAAGCACAATTAGGCAGAACTGACCATGAAAAAGTCTCAACAGGACTCAAGATGCTAATAGACTTTTAAAATTAATAATTTCAGAAGATCCCCCAAAATAAACAATTAACAAATCATATTTTTCTAAACACACACACATGTTCGTGTGCACGCACACACACACACAATTTATATATAACAGCATGTGGAATGAAAGTACCTTTCTAATAGTTAAATTTCCATACATTTGCTTTACTTTTAGAGATTGTTTGCCTTTTAGAAAGCTAAATGAATATCATTCATGGAGCTTTACATTATTTCACAAAGTATTAGGAGCTGAGAATGCAAACAGCATTCATTCCCCACACAATTCTGGCCAGTTTAAATTTGTCTGCTATCCTTAGGATGAGATCAGAAAGAAGTAAAAAGATCCCTGGCAAGTGGGCAAGAGCAGGTATCTAGGAAAGCTGGCTTTCTCTCTGAGACGTTTTAGTACATGAATGTGCTAAAGCAACATTAGAGAACAAAGTATCTTTGATAAATGCACAGAATGCACTTAATCCTCTTCTTGAATTGAAGGTCAGAGGAAATAGATAAATGTGATCCATTAGCATGGATACTAAAAGAGTTAGGCATTACATTTGTACAAATTACATTTGTACATTCTGAGAAAACAATCTGAGTATTAGGAATTGAATAAAAATGTCATTAGAGATTTTTGGACCATAATGAGTCATCTAATCCACTAGCTTCCCCTTTCTGACAAAGGTCTAATGTCTATAAGTAGATTATGAAGGTTCCTGCTTTATCATTAAAATGATGCCCTGGATAACAGACGTTTGAGGCTAACTATAAGACTTAAAGGTTTCCAGAAAATAGGAAGAAATCTTCCTAGAGTCAACTTAATTTAATAAATAATGTATTGTGTCCCTATATGTAAGATACCATACTAGGCACTGCAGGAAAAATAAAGAATAAACCTTAAGTTCCTAACACCTGAAAATTTATCATCTAATACAGGAAATGAAGCAAATATGAAAATAACTACAATTCAACATGAAATACTATTAAACACCAAAAAGAGGCTTAGAGCAGCACTTCTCAAACTATAATGTATATATGAATTACTGTAATAGGGACCTTATAAAAATACAGATTCTGATGATGAGATTCTGAGTGGGAACTGAGAATCTACATTTCTAATAAATTGCAGGTGATGTAGATGTCATCCTCTGAGTTTCAAAACCTTAAATAAGGTAAAATAGGTGGAAGACATCTGCCCAAGTAAGAGGAGTGAAGAAAAGTATAGTTATAACAGGGACGGAGAAGATGGTATTTCACAGGTCTTTTGAACAGGTAGGATTTTGAGGGGAAAAAATGAAATGTAAAATGAATCAACAAAAGAAACATGCTTTTTTCTCCACTTAGGGTAAATCCTAATAATGATTATCAGGTCTATTGTTTTAAAAGAGCTATCTTATATTACCTGTACAGATATAATAGAATTTTATTGAAGTGCCAGTTCTAATAACTTAGGTCTCTAGACATTGCAAAGTCAAGCAGCTTCATATGACGATAATATTTAAATCAGTTGTTTGCAGGATAAGCTCAGACAAGAAAACTCAACAGAATTTGAAGCGTGTAGACTGGCTTCTGGATTATATCTCTGATTTTGGATTGTATCCCCACGCCACCACCCTTGGACAAAGCTGCTCCAAACATTGGCAGCCACGCCCATGAAGAAGGGAGGCAGGACATGGAATGTATTAATAGATATTTTTTTCCCAAGCAGCACAGCATTCTTAATATCTATATTCTTTTTCTTTAGCTGTGTAACAACTTACTATAAAATTGGGACCTAAGACAATACACATTTAATAATATTATCTCAGTGTCTGTAAGTCAGAAGTCCAGGCATGGCACAGCTAGGGCCTCCGCTCAAAGTCTCACCAGGCTGAAATCAAGGCAGCAGCTGGGCAGCATTCTCAGCTGGAGTTCAGAGTCCTCATTCAAGCTCATTCAAGTTGTTGGCAGAATTCAGCTGCCTGAAGTTCTGAACTGAGGTCCTTGTTTTCTTGCTGGCAGATGGCCAGCTCTCAGCTCCTAGATGCCACCCTCAGTTCCTAGCCATATGGCCCGCTCACGGCGTGGCAGCTTACTACTTCAAAACCACCAAGAGAACCTCTCACTCGAGGCTGCTAAACCCAAGTCTCATATAATGTAATCATGGAGATAACATCCCACCACCTTTGCCTTATTCTACTGATTGGAAGCAAGTCACAGGTACTGCCTGACTCAAGCCTAGGAGATCACACAAAATAAAGAGCACCAGGAGACAGGGATCACTAGGTGTCACCTTGAAGTCTGTATGCCATAGTCAAGAAAGTGCTTTCTCGGGAAATGTGACATTAGATTAGAGACTCAAAGAATGAGGAATCAGTTATGGGAAGGCAGCAGGCTGAGGAGGCAAACACTGAGAATATAAGGAAGGGCAGAGGAAATAGAGAAGGAGGTAGCTCTTAAAACACCTGCCACCAGTAGCCATATCAGATAATGGCTTCTAATTTCATCAATGAGTGGTAATGAATACAAATAAAATATACAATGTGAGCTTTATAAGCCCAACTACCTAAGCTTGTCAACTATTTTATGCATACCCAAGAGGTATGCATCAATGTGAAAGAGAGACTCCGAAAAAATACTGCACATCCTCCTGGAGTGTCAACTTTATATTTGGTAAAACTATTAAGTAATTCAAAAATTTTTATATTAAAAACAAATATATTTATAGAATGTGTATAGAAAATGGAGAATACAAAAATTACACTAATTTTTTAGCTAAGACTTAAGTACTCAGCAAAATTTCCAGTTTGAGAGTACATTACACATTTTCTCTCACTGCAGTTAGGGGAACTTTGCTGGAAAAGCCTGAGACTCAAAGCTATTTTGAGTCTACTCTGCACTTTATACCTCATCAAATATTAATAAGGGGAAAAAAACTCACAGGTGAAGAAATAAATTTTTAAACACACAGTTTCAAATGTAAAACACATGAGGATAGTCACTATGGTCTCTGAAAGGCAAACTGCAGACTAAATTTACTAAAAGGCACTTAGATTTATATATTATGCAGTCAGGTTTTGATGCCTAGGGTATTGTACTTTACCCTAGGCATCCTATCCAACCATTAATTTTTAGTATGGTGATAAAGGCTTTCCATTTGGTTTTGGTTTTGTCTTCTTGATCTTTAAGCTCCAAATGTGTATCCTATGTTTTGTGGCATAAATTGCTAATGGTACTCCAAAAATCCATTCCTTCCTTTTGCTTTATTAATAATTATTTTTGCTATTAATAAAATTTTTACCTGAACACCCTCCACATTTTAAGCTTCCTTGCAAGCGGATGTGGCCATAAAGCCACGTTCTGGTTAATGTCAACAGTACAATCATTAAATGGAAAGGATGGGCCTTCCCTTTTTCTCTTCCCTCCTCACTGGCTAGAATGCAGAGTGGTGGTGTTGCGCCATCTTGGATCATGTGAACAAGGGCAGCACCTGAAGGATGCTGGAGCAACAAGATAGATTGATCCTGGGTCCCCAACACAATGGAATTTATCAGTTCTGGGCTGCTTATATTCTGGCTGTCATGTGGCAGAGAAGTAAACTTCTATTTTGATTAGGCCCTTGTAATTTTGGGTCTTTGTTATAATATTAATAGCTCAACCCATGTCCTAACACAGAATGTGAGGGCTAGAAGTAGTTGCCACCCTAACAGAACCTTTAATATGTGGCACTGACTTAGAGGTTGAGCACCAGGTGGTAACAAAACAGACAGTTGGATGAAAACTGCTGACTCTTGCCATGACATTTAGTCAAACTGTCACCTTGAGAGACAGTACCTTGAAAGTTCTAACCAAACCTCTAGCTTGAAGGGAAGTGATTTTAAAAAGTAAGAATGTTCATATGTATTGGCTATGTTTTGCTGCTTTAAACAAAGTCCTTCCAGAGAAATAAGTTTAGCCTGAATAAAGCAGTCTCAAGCAGATGTGGAAGGCAGCTCTACTGAGGAAAGTTCACACTACATACAGCTTGAAATCTAAATTGCGTATCTGGTAAAGGGGGCCTCACAGGGTTTAAAAGCCAGATTTTTCTATATTCTACACCAACACAGTTAGAACAATAGGTTCAGAAGACACAGCCTTAACTAACATAAACTTGAAACCCCAAGAGTTCCCATTAATTTAATGGGAGCCAGCCCAGCAATCAAGATATTAAAGTTATTACCTTCTGACCTAAGCATCAAGGTAACTGGCCCTGTTGATTAAGAAACTGAGAGATTTGCAGAGCACAAAGGCCAACAATAAAAATCCAGCGTTTTTAGCTGGAAAAAAAAAAAAAGAAAACTATGTTTGGCTATGGTTACTTGCACTTGGAGCTAATCTGCACAAATAGGCAAAAAGCCCAATGACTTTTTAAGAGATGTAGCACTTATACACACACACACACACACACACATGCAAGCCTGAACTATAAAAGCCTGTAATTGTTCAATTCAAAGAAAAACCCTCAGGCTTCCTTACCTGCACCAGCAGGAAATCAGCTTTGAAAGCTATCTATCCCCAAGAAAATCAGTATACTTTCCAAAGCCCACTTTAGATTTGGCCATGAAGAATAACAAACAATAAAGAACCTCCCAAAGGACAAAGCTAAGAACCATGGAGAACAGGTGATTTCCTCCCTGAGGGCAGCGGGGCAAGCTCGCCAGGAGGGCTAACAAAGACCTTTTTCTACTGCCAGGATAAAAATATCTTCATGATTCCTACACACAGGATTTGAAAGTCGCAATGGACCAGTGACTGCTGGGTTTCCTATCTTCCCCTTTTCAAAATGGAGTGTCTTATTCTGCTTCTCCTCTACCACAGTCTATTGGATGTATTACCCCATCCATACTTTACCATTGTATATATGTTGGATACATATGTGGGAGGTAGAAGATGGCAGGCAAATTAGCTTTCAGACTGGATGTGCCAACCGTAAGAAGCCACATCAGGACTTGGGGAAGAGAACTGACTTCCCATGGCCCAGGTACAATAGCCTATGAGAGGAATGAAACTTGGTGAGGGAGTGCATTTGTTTCATGGATGGGAAATAGAGTGTGTATGGCAGAAACTGTTAGATGTCTCCCCAAATCTATGTTCTCCTTCTTCCATAATAATAAGAATTTTAGCTATGTACGTGGCACCCTACATTTCCTAACCTCCTTTGCTACTACATCCGGTGATATGACTTAAAAGCTGTAAGAAAAATGGTATGTATACCTTAAAAGAAAGGAGCATGTCCTCCCTGTTCCTCTTCCTGATGTAAACGTAGCGGCCTTTCTATCCATGCACATTAGATCAATATCATAGGGACAGCAAAACAACAAGATAAGAGCCAGGGCCTTCAATACTGTGCAGACTCCTTACTAGCCTGGGATTAGCATAATAATTTCTATCTTATTTAAGCATCTGTAGTTTTGGGTCTCTGTTAGAGCAGCTAAGCCTATATCCTAACTTACGCATGCTTTTAAAACTATAAGGATTTTTTTAAACTAATTTGTATAGATATATGTGTAGAGGCACAGGGAATGGCTTTAAAACCTAATCCCAAATAAACTAATTAATCTAGGTAATTTAGATTGTGACTCACAAAGCTAATTCTGTGTTTTGTAAAACCATTTGCTAAAAGATAATAATAGAAGTTAAAATACAGTGCTAAATTACAACTTATCAAATAAAATTAGGAAAACTCTAAACATACTAAAACCTCACTGAAATGAAATGCATTCTCTAACAGAAATTTGTAAATACAGATAAAGAATGCTTTGAATTATAAAACTTGGGGATATTTAAAATAATTTTTTAGGGTAGCACTTCTCAATATGTAGATTTTGTATTAGTGCATATGTGTTTTAGAGTTTGTTATAATAGAACCAAGACTTTTTGTTAGTTCATTTTCCTCAATTTTTTAAAAAATAACTTTTAAAAATTTGTCATACAGATTAGCATTTACTCAATACAGGTATTTGGTTACTGAATATTCATTCAGTAAAAATTTATGTACATATTGATGTCTCCTAAAAGCCTGAGAACAAAAAAAACAATAGTTAACAAAATAAAAGTGTATATGTCCTTAACGTTTTACAGTTCACATATTGCCTTTCACACATCTCTAACATACAGAAACTTGTTTTACTCATTCAAGAGTTAAACATCAATAAAAGACAATATTGCATCATCCATAACACAACCTTCAAAGGAGCACAAATGGGTGACATAAATTGATAAATAATGTGTCCCATGGTACACTAGCTGGGTGCTCTAATTGGCAACTAAAATATAGGTTCCCCATGGGTCTATTTTCACTGAGGTCTGCTTACCAGTGCAGAATCCCCAAAAGCTAAATAATATTTGTAAGCAATTTAAACCATAAAAGAACATTGGAAGCTACAATACACTTACCATAATCAGGTATCTTTTCCATTAGGCCTCATGGCTGACTGAGATAATGACCACTCTCATCTAGGAGCAATATGTTCTCAGTACATCCCTACCCATTACTCTCTCGGAGGGCAAGTCACTTTCTTGAGGTATCTATTGTTATGAAGATGGAAATTCTTTAAAATTTTAATCCCCAACATTTTAAATAATTTGTTTCAGTTCCCATTGATGTCTACATGTTTTGAAGATTTATATGTCATTTTTATCCCTCTGCCCCTAGACCTGCTGGGATGTCATTGGGGATTTGAAGGCCTAACACCTTCCTCCTCTTCCCCATACTACCCACCAACACGACATACCTTCCCTTCATTTTGTGCATTTGTCTCTCTCCCACACATACTTCCAACCAAATTGTGTTTTAGGGGACTATAAATGCATCTCTGATTCATCTCTTTGTAGCTCTTCCCCCATACACCTAACCTCCTATATTTAGCACTATGCTTTCCACCTGACAGGTTCTTAGGAAGATGACAGAGGCAAACTATTCAAAATAGAAAAAAAAAACCCGCCTGGCATTTTTCCCACTTGTGCAATCCACTCACTGTACAAAGTATGAGATTCAGATCATTCCTACTACATTTCATGTAAGTGAATGATTTAAATAAGAATTTTTAATGGGAGGAGAAAATCTGGTTTGATCAGACAATAGCACTCAATTTATGCTAACAAAAAAGAAGTGAAAGATTTAAGTTTATGACAAAAAGGCATTTCCTATTTAAGACACTATAGTTTATTCAAAGAGAAAATTAAAAACAAAGAAAATCCAACATCTAAACCTTGCTCCACCACAAAATTGTGGTATAAATTTCATTTATGTTCTACCAACCCACATCAAAAAGAATATCAACAAGAAGATCATGTGTAAAGTCAGACCACAGACCATAGTGTCTAAACTATAGAAGTTATTCAATAAAAACTGGCTGACTGGTTGCCTTAAAGAAGGAAAAAACATGTATTTGTCAGAATTGAATGAGATGATTAATAGCATTGATGTAAAGAACAACAATATTTGTCATTTGCCAAGTGCCTACTATATATGCCAATCATTTTACATACATTATTTTTATTCTGTACGAGAATCCTAAGAATAGATATTAATTGTACAATTTTACAGGTGAGAAGAGTAATGCGTAGACAAGTAAGTGCTAGAATTCAAGCCAATGCATGTTTTATTTTAAGACTTAAGTGTATTCCCTAGGTCACATTTCCTGCCTGACCACAGCCCTCACAATAGTGGTAACAGTATAATTACACTTGATTAATTATGATTATAATAATTGAGTGTAATTATTATACCGGAGTCAAGACAGAAGGAGTTGTAGCTAGAGTCTCAGTGTAACACATGCTGATCCCATCACTGAAACATAGCATGAACCTGGAAGGATGACTATCCTATGCTGTCTAAATCTATTTGGTTCCTGAGCTTGGATAGAGAGAGTTCCAACAGCAAACAGTGATAGCAAGGACTTCCAGATCTATTTGGCTCTTAAGTTTTAGACAGCAAATAGCAAAAGTTTGGATATTGAAGGATTCATTAAAAAATTATCAGAAATTTTTTCAGTTCCTGAGTTTAGATAGGTAGAGTTCAGTGATAAGAGATACCATCGGAAGAGGTTTTATAGAATGCTTGCTATGGGTCCTGCACTAAATTCAATGGGGGATACAGAAGAGGTTTAAAACATGAATTTTGGTTCACAAGGAGCAGCTCTACTTGGAGAAACAAGTCTGCCACACCCATGTGTATGTAAATATATATATTAAATCTATAACAGTGTATAAAGTGAAGACTGAATCAAATGCTACAAACTGCAGTATTTTTCAAGGCAGAGATTGATAAAGATGGAAATAATCACGAAAGCATAAGTCAGATGGTAAGATATAGTAGATCCTGAGGGAAGAATCAGCAGGATCTGGGGAGTAAAAAAAGGATATTTCCAAAGAAGGGGGAGCATCATTAGAGTGCATTCACGGAAGAGTGCCGAGAACAGTCTGGCATACATACACCTGGCTCTTCATGCTGCCTGCAGCCGCAGCAGGCCTCAACCATCATTTCTCCCAACTCCTGCTCATACAACCACTGGCAATTCCTCCCAGGCTGCAGTGTTGTCTCTGATGCTTTTTGCTGCTCATAAAGATTACCCTTGGTTTGCTCAGCATTTCCTTGAAGGAACTTCATGAGAACTCTTGCATTTACAATCTGATCATTACTCCTTTGTTTCTCTGTGACAAGCCCAGCACTTTCACACCTTTTGTCCCAGAGGTGAAATAAATGGCAGTGGAAAGACCAAAGTGAAGTGCACCCCAGTTAGCAGAACTTCAGCTCAGGACAAGGAGGTAGTCGGTGCTCTCAATGGCTGAGACATTTGCAGCATTGCGCACTCACGTTCAAGGGCTGAGAGAATTCATCACTGAGTGCTGCGTTGACTCTTGTTTGTGAGATAGTAAATTAAATTCAGATTGTGGGAAAATACCTACTATAAAGGACCTATACTAGATGTTTATATAAACAAGGATTAACACTTTAAACGCAAATGTTTTCAGAAATAAATACCATTATAAAGAACCTGCTGTGCACTTAACCCAGTTTTTGATCTTCCACACATCTCACGGCCCCACCTGCATCACCTCCTAACACTGACAGCTGTCTCAGCCTCACCCGGAAGGAGGGCTGAGCTCCCAGTGCTGCACAAGAGCTGCAGCAGCTTGGCACCAGACCTGGCCCAACTAGACTCAGAGAGGCCCTGGCACCTTCCACCATTTCTAGACTCCACCGAAGGGCTGCAGGATCTGGGTTACCAGCAGCTGCCCAAAGGGCTGAGAAGCAGAACCCAGTGGGGTAGGAGGCAAATGCTAACCAATGAAGATAAGAGATGGAGAAAAGGAACAGATAAATGATTCCCCTTTCCTCCCTCCAGCAGACTATTCGAAAATGAGTGTTTCCATAGGGCTTGTCCAGAGACACATCTGGTCACTTCGCTGTGTTTATAACTCAATAATGTGTCACCTTGTGTTTGCCATCCATCTTCTCTGCCTTGCTTCATTTATTCCCTCACTCCTGCTACTCCGGGATTATACTCCTGATACAGCATTAGCTCCTAGGCTTTGTTGTCTAGGAAACCCAGGCTAACATAGGAAGTATTGAACTAACTGAGGTAGCTTTTTGATACTTTCCCAAAAGGATTAAGAGAGAAGGAATAAAGTTTTAACTATCATTGTGCTTGCCGTGAGTGAGGAGAAAGGGAACGGACTGAGCATTTATGGGCCTGGCACTATCCTAGGTTTTCTTTCATGTTATTTCATGTAATGTCATTTAATCCTCACAACAAACCATCCAATTTTGTTGATGAAGAGGGAAGTATAAGAAAAGTGGTTGAGCTTTTAACTTGTATTAACGCTGAGAGTAGCACAGCAATATAAGCATTATAGCTTGGATTCAGTGTTATTGTCAGCCAGATCAGTTCTGGCATATTCCAGAACTTGAGTATCTACAATACTAAACCAATCTGCAGGAAATCCATTAGTCCTTCTCATTTTGAATGCTTGGTTTCATCTCTTTTTCGTTCCACCATTCAGATGCTAATCAAAGCTCAAGGGGCAGGCAGACAGCGCTTTTTCTAAGCCAATTCTTCTGTAAGTTTGGCAGAGCATGCAATACAGAGGTCGTCTTCACATCAAATGCCTTGGTCTTTGTCTATTTACCTTTTTCAAGCAGAAAACCTGTTGAATTTCAGCTAATTTAATCTTCATTTTCTTTAACCAAATCTTTAAAGAAACTACATGTGGTTCTATCCAAGCAATGCCCCCGACTGCTTTTGGCAAACCTCTTTACAAATAATTAGACATATATAAAACACTGTCTTGCATTTTTGTTAATTTTGCTGTTTCTGTATACATTTTCACAAACTTACAGTATTGATATACTTCACCGAGTAGAAGAGTTCCCTGTTGGAGTCAAAAAACCCAGCTCTACCACTTATTTGTCATGTGATTAGGTAATATTTATATGGCACTTTCGAGTGTTATTTCCTTTGATTATGACCTTACATATACCATGTTTCCCCGAAAATAAGACAGGGTCTTATATTTATTTTTCCTCAAGAAGACACCCTAGGGCTTATTTTCAGGGGATGTGTTATTTTCCCCTCAAAGCCTGCAGCACCCACAGGATGGCCAGGACCTGACAGGGGGAAACAACCTTGTTAGTGGGGCTGCCTGCACCTTTCCGGTCACCTCTGGGATAGAAGATGTCACGATGGGGCAGATGAGAAGGGCTGCTGGTCTCCGAGATGAAATGCATGGGTTGTGCAGATACGCTGCGTAGCCACGCCCATCACTAGGTCTTATTTTCGGGGTAGGGCTTATATTGCGCAAATGCTTAGAAATCCTACAGGGGCTTATTTGTGGGTAGGTCTTATTTTCGGGGAAACACGGTAGTTATAGCTCTGAAATCTTTATCTCCATCCCAATCTCTTTCCTACAGAAGGGGTGTGAGTCCTAGAACTCCAGCAGATACTGAGGGACATCTGTACTGTCTTCACTACACTTCTGCTCTTCTCACACCAATCTCTAGCTCTAATAATGTGAAATGCCAGAGTCATCCTAGACCTCTTCTTCATTACTCACCTCACATCTAATCTATTACCGAGATCTGCTCATTGTCTACGTAAAACCTCTCTATTCATCTTCTCCATTCCAACAGTTCCTGCTTTAGCTCAGATCAATGTCATTTCTCACCTGGACCACAGCAACAATCTTCTCACTATTCTCACTACCTCCAGTCTGCCCATCTCCCTGACCGCTAACTTACATACAGTTTAAACTTTTTTCCACACAGCTGCCAAAGCAATCTTTTAAAACAACATCAAATTTAGTAAAAATGCTAATTCTCCTATTTAAAATCTCTTAATATGCCCCATCATCTTTAAAGCTAGGCTGACCCATTTCTATCCTCAAATCTTTAGGCTCTTTCTCCCTCTATTGCTCTAGAAATGTTCTGTCCTTTTCCTAAAATGCCCATCCTCACCCTATTCTTGACCAGCATCATTTCCTGTAGGAGGCCAATCCTGATCTCCTAAGTGTTAAGTTCTCTTCCTCCATGTGTCCACAGCACCCTGTGTATAGTACATATTAGAGCTTTGTGTCTAGTGTGTCTTTTCTCTGTAATATCATGAGAACTCTAGGGGCAGCAAGGATCTTCATCTTTTATCTTCAGTACAAAGCAAGTCGAAATTTAATAAATATAGAATTAAAGGAACAATACAACAATTTATCTTATTAAACTTTATATTTTTGCATCCCTAAACAGGAAACATAACATTTTCTTCAAATCATGAATTAAAAAGGTAAAAGAATAGAGTAATTACATGGATACATGCATACATACATATGTGCACCAAATTCTCATATAACAGAATTTGAGGGAACCTAAAAGATTACTTACTCTCTCTCATTTTATAGACAAGAATGTTCAAGCCAAAAGAGATTAAATGATTTGTCCAAGTTCTCAAAACTAAAAATCTACCTATGATATTGCAAAATATATATCTGGTTTTCATTCCTGTTTCCTGGTATATAGCTCCTAAAATCCTTTGACTCTCTGAAGTGATACATGTCTCTTGTATCCTAGTGAGATTACTGCTGGCTGGGGGTCTCTAGATAGCTTTCAGATGGAGGCTGGTCCCTAGACCAAGGCAAGATTAGAGGGTTGGGACTTCTAGTCCCACTTCCAGAGAGGGGAAGGGACTGAAGGTTGAATTGATCTCCAATGGCCAATGATGTAATCAATCATAATGAAGCTCCCATAAAAGCTCCTAAAACTGGGCTCAGAGAGCTTGCAGATAGCTGAACACGTGTAGGTTTCCAGAGGGTGGCACTTCCAGGCAGGGCATGGAAGCTCCATGCCCCTTCCCACATGCTTTGCCCAGTGCATCTGTTCCATCTAGATACTCATCTGTATCTTTTGTAATATCCTTTATAATAAATAAGTAAACGTAAGTAGTGTGTGTCCCTGAGTTCTGTGAGCCTCAAGGAGTTGGGGCAAGGAAATCCCCAATTCAAAAGTATAGGTGACGTCCTACTACTTGCAGCTGACATCTGAAGTTGTGGATAGTCTTGTGGGACTAAGCCCTCAACCTGTGGGATCTGATGCTATCTCCAGGTAGTGTCAGAATTGCATTGAATTAGAGGACACCTAGCTGGTGTCTGCTTGATATATGGAGAAATATCCCCATACATCTGGTGTTAGAAG
>CAUYPO010008460.1:0-36766 GCA_963574435.1 Cheirogaleus major
CCTACCTCAGAAGTACTGCATTAATAAGGATGAAGTGCTGAGGAACCAGGCCAGGCACATTTGCGCAACAAATTCTGGCAGCTGTTAGTATCATGACTACCATTCTTACACAAAGTGCCTCTGTATTCTTTTTAGACTCTATTAAAACCCAATGAGATGATGACTGACCAAGAACAAAAACTCAAGCTGGCCAATCCACACGGCAGCCTGGAGAGTGATGCCTCATGTGTGTGACCCTGTTCAGTTCCAAGCATATTCATTTAAGCGATCATCTGGCAGAGCTGGCAAGACAGGTTTGATTCTGTATGTAAGCTTGCTAAAAGGACAAGGAACTTTATGCTATTTTGTACAAGAAATGCTTTAAAAGCTGGGAATAACATCACAATCCCATTAGCCCCTCCTGAGTCTGTGTGGACCTTCTGCCCTGACTACCTCTCCCTGCATGCTGGGCTGTCCCCTCCCAAGTACCCACTCCAGATAGCCAGAGGACTCCTGCCAGGCACTCAGCATTACATTGTGAGATTCACTCATTTTGTTGTGTGCAGTTGGGGCTGGTTCATTTTCATTTCTGTGTTGTATCCTGATACACGAATACACCACAGTGCATTTATCCTGCCTACTACTAACAGGCACTGGGCTGCCTCCACTGTGGGCTATTAGGCACAGTGCTGCAATGAATATTCTCATGTACTTCTTTAGTGAACATGTGCACAAATTCCTGTTGTGCATGTACTTAGAAGTGAGGTTGCTGGGTAGGTATAGATTCAGCTTTAGTAGATGCTAACAGGTTTTCCAAGAGGTTTACCTAATGTGTATTTTTATAGTATCCTTTTACTTGGTTGGTTCAAAGACAAAAAACATACACTACATAGAACTTGGATTGCCCATAAAAGCGTCATAAGGAGGCCCTCAAGCAAAGAGGTTTCGAGGTTTTTCTACCTTCTAGAGTGACAACAGGTGCTGCTCAGAGGGACAAATACATCTTAGAAACCTGGACTCCATCATTGGCCAGCCAGACCCCAGATCACGCCAATGCCATCAATAAGGGGAATTCACTGATCTCCTAAAGTTACCTACTCCATAGCTCAAGTTCTCAGAAATCCCTCTCTCCTCCTTTTGCCTGTCCCCAGCTTTGGATCTGCCTTCTCCATGCCAGTTCCTGTGGTTTGAATATTTGTCCCCTGCAGAACTCTTGCTGAAACTTAATCCTCACTGTGGCAGTATTGAGAGGTGGGTTCTTTAAGAGGTGAGTGGGTCATGAATGCCCTCATGAATGGATTAATCCACTCATGGATTAATAGATTAATAGGTTATCATGGGAATGAGACTGAGCTGGCACACTGAGCCCCCTTGCTATGTGATACACTGCAAGACCTCAGGACTCTGCAGAGAGTCAGAAGGCTCTCACCACATGTGGCCCTTTGATCTCAGACTTTTCAGCCTCCATAATTATAAGAAATAAATTCATTTTCCTTATAAATTACCCAGGTTCAGGTAGTCTGTCATAAGCAACAGAAAACAGACTAAGACACCAGTCTTCTGAGTTTCTCACCCCACCCCAGGGCCAGGCTTCATCTCCCTCCTGCCTGAGGCCCCCTGTTAAGAGAGCCTTAACAGACACTGTCTCCCAGTCCTGGCACCAGGGTGTGAGCCCAGTCCTGAGTCCCCACCCCAGGACACATCCTGCCAGCAGTTTACTTACTGACTCGATAGCCCAGGCCTTCCGCATGAATCCTCTTGGCCATGAACTGTCCTTCGATCAGTGCTCGAACCTCCACATCCTTGGGGAATGCTGAGACCTGTCTCCAGGAAAAGGTGGGCACAGAGTGAGGCACTCTCGTGGAACATTCCTGTGTGTGTGTGCGCATCCTTTTAAACAATAGCCCAGATTTCGAGCTCATAGCTGGGCTCTTTAACCGAGGGGTCCCCAACCTATGGTGAGTTGTATAATTATTTCATTATATATTACAATGTAATAAGTATAGAAATAAAGTGCACAATATATGTAATGTGCTTGAATCATCCTAAAACCATCCCTGCCCCGCCCCCAGTCCATGGAAAAATTGTTTTCCATGAAAACAGTCCCTAGTGCCAAAATGTTTGGGGACAGCTACTATCCACTAACTTTGCCTGTCGCACACACTCACACACACAAGCTCACAGCTTCACATGCGTACCACCTGGGGGAGTCAAGGCATCACAGAGCTCTGTCTCAGGCAGCCAAAGGTTCAAGTTCTGACTGTACCATTCAGCTCCATGACCTTGAATAAGTTATGTAAGTCTTGCTGAGTGTCATTCTCTTTCTTTAACAGAACTGAGGTAATAGTAGCACCTGTTTTTTAGGGTTGTTGTAATGATCCAATTAGGTGAAGAGCCTGGAATACCCAGTGACATTCGCTAAGTGAGAGCCACGAGCCTACACCGAGAACCCATGACTGTGGAGTGCCCTTCAAGCTAGCACTAAGGGGACTCAAGCCCCTGCTTGCCCCTGCTTCTGCAGCACTGAGCCCCACCGATGGAACCTGCCGCTCTCTCCCTCACAAACTGTGACACTGTTCCAGTTTCCAAACTGTTCCCTCTGCCCGAAGTCTGCTCCACTCTTCCCATGGCGAGATCCTTCCCGTCCTTTCAGGTCTCAGCCTATGGGCCACCTTCTGAGGCAAGCCTGTGCCCAATGACCCCTCCTAGGGCAAGTCCCCAGCCCTCCCACTGCCTTCTTTCGCGGCATTCTATGCTTCCCTTTCTAGCCATATACGTGCTGTAATCAATTGTCTCCAACAGGCACTTGGACATGAGGAAACCTCACCAAAGCCAGAGGGTAGCATATAATTTCAATCTCTGGCTGAAGGCAGGTGAGGGACTTCAGCATATGACAGGACACCCTCGACAGCCTAGAAAGGGTCTAGGAAGACGGGCTCCTCCCTCTGGCTCCATCAGGATGTGCTGTCATCATTCCCTTGTCTACTATCTATCTCCCTACTAGATGTTGGGCTCTGTAGAGCAAGGACCATGTGTGTCCTATTCTCCTTTGTGTCGCAGTGCCTGGCACCCATCACACACACCTATTGACTGAATGAATGAAGATCACTACCTTCTCCTTGATAAATCTAGGGCTGATTTGCATAAAAGAGAACAGGTATATCTTCTCTTTCTGAATAACAGAAACCAAACTGATTCTCCATCAGAAGACTGAGGTGAACTTCGTACACCTTATAGAGAACTTTCCATTCACAATCCATCATGCAGTGCCATCATCTGCCATCTAATCCACTGCCAACTCCGTTACAGTCACTAAAGAGAGCGTCTTATGGAACCTCCCCAGGCATTTACAGGGGTCAGAAACATCTCTCAGATCCAACCCAAAATGTGGTGGTGACTCTCCGGTAACCATCCAACAGAAACATCAATTCCAAGCAGCAAGAACCAGCTGAATCCTTCCTGGGAGAAGTTGCATGGTGGAGGAGAAAGAAAACAGTCCTTAGAGACAGAGAGGACTGGCTTTGAGCCCCCTTGACCTTGTCACTCTGGGCAGGTTACTCAGCCTGAGCCTCTGAGCCTGAACTTCTCCACCTGGAAAGAGGGATAATAACACCCGCCTCACAGAATTGCTTTGAGATGGAAATGAGGAAGGTACAGAAAACCATGAACACGGTGCCTGGCTCAGTAAATGTGAGCACCTCCCTGTCCCAGAGCCTTTTCAATCAGGAGGAAATTTATGATCTAAACCTGCAAGTTCTTAGTAGGTGTAGGATAAAGATCGCCAAGGAAATAAGCTCTGTGATATTCGGGGATAGTTAGTGTTAGCAAATGTTAGCCCACAAGAGAACTCTCAGGTTTTCTGCACTCCTCCTTGAGGGAAAGGAAAAGTGTCTGCTTAGGTCCCGTGGATTCCTCAGCATCTAGAATGTGCCCTGGCACATCAAAAGTTCTTTGTTATATCAGTGGATGACTGAATGAATGAAGTTCCTAAAAACTGCATAATTTGACAGTCAATTGCTAAATTTAATACTCAAAAAGTGGAGCCATTATCTCCAAGACCAATAGCACACGTACCTTGTGGTTTTCTGCATTAAACCTATGACGCCCAATAATCTCAGGTGTGATCTCCATTACATCAAAATAAAAACCTGAAATAAAACCAGGAAGAGATTAGCTGTCAGTGATTAAAAAAACAGAAGATCAGCTTTTCAACAGATTTGCACAAGAGCAGGGTAAAATGATCCCATATCCCTGCCTCCCTAGGCACCCTTTTGTCACCCAAGTGAGACCTGTGAATATTCTCAGTTCCTTCTCTCCAACAGGACAGGGAACCAGAGAGGCCTAGGCCAGCTTTTCTTAGAGACAGCTCTTCCCACCAGGCAGCCCGGACCAGGAAGCGGCTGCCCAACCAACCCTAAACTACTAACACAGGTTTGGTCAAGGGAAGCATATCCCCTCCCTGCTCAGCGCCTGCCCAGATGCTGGGCACCTTTCCTGATGACCTGGGTCTCAGGCAGAAAGCTCTGTACAGGGAGGCACCAAAGCAGAGACTGTCATCTCTGACGCTGTCACCAGGGGCTTTGAGGGGACAGAAGAGGCAGCTATGGCCTGATCTTCCACTCAGCACGTGGAGCAGCAGCCAAGAGCAGCCTCACGCTGCAACCTTGCGTAGAAGACAGGGTCCCAAGCCAGGTTGTGAGGCTTGTGGAACAGCAGTCTAGATGACAGGACTTCTCGCACTTCCCCATGGCCCTCCTCTCCCCAGCTCATGGGGCCCCAGGCCCTGCCCTCTGGCAGGCAGCCGCTGCCCTCCACAGGCCCAGGCATCACTAAGCAGCCTACCTAGGTTCCCGCCGTTCCCCATCTCCGTGGACCGCAGTGCCTTCGAGAACTCGCTCCAGGAACGGGAAGCAGATTCATCGCGGATCTTCTCTCTCATGAGGGATCCATTTTTAAAGCTGTAGAAGTGCACATGACTCTGAGGGAGGCAGCCAGCGCTTGCTGACGGGACCCACGAGTTTCGGTTTAAGAGTCCCAGGCAGGCCGGCGCAGAGGCTCACGCCTGTAATCCTAGCACTCTGGGAGGCCAGGGTGGGAGGATCGCTCAAGGTCAGGAGACTGAGCAAGAGCGAGACCCCCGTCTCTACTAAAAATAGAAAGAAATTAATTGGCCAACTAAAAATATATAGAAAAATTAGCCGGGCATGGTGGCACATGCCTGTAGTCCCAGCTACTCGGGAGGCTGAGGCAGCAGGATTTGCTTGAGCCCAGGAGTTTGAGGTTGCTGTGAGCTAGGCTGACGCCACGGCACTCTAGCCTGGGCAACAGAGTGAGACTTCGTCTCAAAAAAAAAAGAGTCCCAGGCAGAGGGACTGCAGGTCAGCAGGCAGTGCACAGTAGGCACCCCGAACCTCAAGTATCTGAGGCTCTCCCTCAGACTGCAGGCCCCATGCATGTCCCCGTGAGGCTCCAGAAATGCCCTTGTCCTGGGCTGTTTACACAGGAGGCTGCCACAAAGGAGCTGCAGGTAGAGACAGGGAACTGGGATTTCTGCACATTCTACCACCTGTACAATGGGGCAGGGCTGGCTAGATTTACTAGACCCGCATATTCTCCAGCAGTTCTTGGGGTTAGACGCTCAGAAACCTCCTCCCTCGGCAGCTTTGGACAGGTCTCCAAAGGCCTGTGATCAGAGCACACGTCACCTCCCATCAGTAAGAACTGTCAGGAAGCAGGATGTTCTTCCCACCATTTGTTGAGGTTCTACCATGTGCCAGACAGGTCACGGCAGGAAGTAAAAGCTCTTATTCTCCCCACCTTGTCAGGAAAGTGTGGCTCAGACATGCTGTGGGGTTTGCCCAAAGGCACCCAGGATATAGGGAGCAGGGTTAGGATTTGAACCTGGGCTTGGGAGACTCTGGGTCCCAGGTTCTTCCCCACCCAGCTCTGCTGTCAGCAAGAGCTGATGGGTCGCTGGGGTCTCAGGTGCCCACATGAACCTGCTTAGTGGAATGACGTGGGGGCTCACCAAGGTGCCAGAGCTGCCTGCACCTGCTTCCCCCTCCCCAAAGACGGTGTGGGCCAGCACACAGACTCACCACAGCAGCGCCATGTAGTGCCGGGTGTCAACCGGGCTGCAGAAGATGTGGCCTTCCAGGGCGGGCGTGGGCTCCTGGAGCCACAGGAACAGGGTGTCGCTGGTACCCAGGCTGACCTGGGGAGAGATGGGCAGAGGCGAGGAGCCTTGGGTTTGCCCACTCAGGCTCCCTCTGCTGGTGACCTGCTCTGCATCCCACCTGCCTTAGGCTCTGTCACCTCCCTCCACATGCTGCAGACCTCAGAAGAAATTCCACTTCCTCAAGAAACCTCGTCTCACCCTTCCACACAATGAGTCAAAAGTCAGCTCCCAAAACACAGAATCTCACGGATCCTCTGCACGGATTGTCCAGAACTTACCACAACTGCATCAAAATAACAGCTTGGGTAATGACTGGTTCCCCAAATGACTTTCCTGCTAGATGCAGGAAGGCCTGGGTTATGTCCTCCCTATTCATCTGGGGAGCTCACGGCCTTCTGGCCCTATGTCTGACCCTCTGCCACTGCACCCACCAAGACTGGCCACTGTCAAGGCAGGCAGGTGTCCTGCACACTCAGCAAAGAGCAGTGCCCTTCTAAGGAAGGAGATGTGGTCCCCCATCCCCTCCCTCAGCTGCCTTCTGGGGCCGGCAGACCCTCTGATGGGAAGCAAAGATGCTGCTGAGCCCCAGCACCCTGGTCCCCCAGGGCAGAAAGAGCCTGCGGGTGCGAGAAGTCACCTTACCGCAATGTCACCTTCCTCCAGCCTCATGCCTGCCAGCGATGCTGAGAATGGGAGGGGAGTCTCTGGTTAGCTGGAGGCCACATAAGAACCACAAAGGAAACCACAGTGCCCCCAGACAGAAGCACGGTCCCCGCCTTCTCCCCCCCACCCGCATCCTAGGGGAGAGGCAGGAGCAGGGTGAGCTGAGGGCTCAGGAGGCCCCAAGAGAAGGTCACAGGGGTCAGAGGGTGGGGTCTCTGCAGTCAGGCCTCTGATTTGGACTGGGAAGCTTTTCCCCTGAAGGGGTCCAAACTCCCCACCACTGTCAGGCACTCCCAGGGAGTGTAGAGATGCAAGAAGGCCAAGACCAGACAGGAAGGAGACACATGGCAGAGAAAGATGAAGGCTAGACAGGAGCCTGAGGGGCTTTACTCCACCCAGCGGTATGGAAAGGAAGGGGCCGAGGTCCTGTTCACTGTCCGTGCCCTGCCTTACACATGAGACCCACAACAGCGAGATCTTTACCTGCCTTGTGTGCTGACACGCCCCAGCGCTGAAAGAAGGCCTGGCACGTAGTAGGTGCTCACTAAATGTTGAGTGAATGAACACAAGCATGAAGGAGAAACAGGGGGAAGGCACAGGCTCACTCAAGCACTGTGGTGAGGCTCACTCAGCAGTGTGTGCCAGAAGCCTTGGCTCCAGGAATCCGACCTCTGGGGACTCATCCCGTAGTGACAAAGGGATAAGACAGGATGTGCGTCTCAGTGTCATTCACATTGTCCAAACCCTGGAGCAACGCCAACCTCCAGCCACAGGGGATTGGCAAAATAAATGCTGGGACAACTGAACCCTAGAAACTGTTAAAATGAGGTTGCAGAAAAATACTGCTCAGGTTGGCTAAAAAAAACAATGCTTATGCCAGGCACAGGGGCTCACACCTGTATTCCGAGCACTCTGGGAGGCTGGGGCAGGAGGATTGCTGAGGTTGGGAGTTCGAGACCAGACTGAGCAAGAGCGAGACCCCATCTTTACCAAAAATAGAAAAAATTAGCTAGGCCTGGTGGTGTGAGCCTGTAGTCTCAGCTACTCGAGAGGCTGAGGCAGGAGGATCGCCTGAGCCCAGGAGTTTGAGGTTGCAGTGAGCTATGATGACATCACTGCACTCTACCCAGGGTGACAGAGTGA
This sequence comes from Cheirogaleus major, assembly GCA_963574435.1. NCBI lineage: Eukaryota > Metazoa > Chordata > Mammalia > Primates > Cheirogaleidae > Cheirogaleus > Cheirogaleus major. The sequence continues at coordinate 7,964 of CAUYPO010008460.1, forward strand.
GACCCTGTCTCTCTCTCTCCCTCTCTCTCTCTCTCACACACACAGAAACAATGCTTATTTAGGAGCACAGAAAGAAAACAGAAAGGATAGACATCACAATTTTAACCCTGATCTGGTGGCTCATTAGGGAAAGGACTACTTTTCCTGTGGTGAGGGGGGAGCAGTCAGGGTGCTACTCAGCATGGCCCAGTGGGCCTTTCTTCAAAGACCTGAGGGCCCCCAGGAGTGGTTTCAGGAACCCCTAGAAGAGAGCAGGGAAGAGGAAAAGCCAAAGAGGAGACAAGGTATCTGGACGAGAAACGGTCATAGCTACAGGTCAAATGACAGGGTAGAGACTCAAAACCACATCCTCAATGAAAAGTTGGAAGAACTGAGATGTTCAGCTTGGAACAAAAAGACGGGTTGGAGGGTGGGTGGGCATGGCTGCCTGCTATCATCACCGAGCACTTTTCACCTGGAGGGGCAGCCTGACCTACGAGTGGCTCCTGGGGGCAGAGTCAGGCAGGGCAGGTAGGAAGAGTCAGATTTTGGGTGTGGGGGGATACCACAGAAGGGCTTCACCAAGAGGCTGGGCTGGAATTCTCAAACGTCCAGCAGACACCCAGGCAGACTACTTGGGGAGTGGCCCCGCCACCTGCGAGGTACTCACCTGGGTTATCCCCAGTAAAAGCCACCACTTTGCATCCTGGAGGAAATCCATAGCGCTGGACGTGGTAGGAAGAAACGGCTCCCTGAGGAGAGAAAGCAGACGCACTCTGCTCAGGTAAATCCTGCCTGCCCGGTGCAGCTGTCTACGCCTCTGGCCACAAGAGTGCTACAGGCTCTAGTCACAGAAGCTGAAGGAATCTTCTGCAGAGTCCAGAATCACATCACTCCCTGTCGCAAATCAGGCACGCCCCTCCAGTTCACAGATCGCCAGAGGAGCCCGGCGCAGGCTTGGAACCACAAGCACAAGGTCATCTTGAAAACCACTGGTCTTGAGATTTCAGGCAGCTAGAACAAACTAGTCCCCAACCTGTACCTCCTCTGCAGGCTCCAAATTCCGGAGACAGTTTTTACAAAAAGTAACAGGACGCCAGTGCGCAAACTCATGGGCATGGATAGCGCCTTGCACACTTGCTCTACCATCCCAGGGACTGGGTTAAGAATAATCGGCCATGCAAGTGCAGAGAACAATGTTCTAAGGAAAATAAACCAGAAAAGGTGGTGGGGCGGGGACTGTCATCGAGGAGCCACAGCCCTTAGGGCCCCTCTCAGAGAGGCCAAGGGACCAGAGAGCAGGAACATCTTCTGGACAGGCCTGTATTCTATAGAAAGCAGAGTTATAAAACAGAAAACGTTCTTTCCTTGCTCTGACTACATCTTAGTTTCAAAAGTTTAAAATAAATGATGAGACTTTCTGGTGCCTGGGAAGAAAATTTTTACTCCATCCAGCAAAATTTTGGATGTTTATGAGAATAAGCCATCTCCTGGGAAAATAAACGTCTTGGCCTAGGTCGTCTCAGGAAACAGAGCCTGAGACAGGGCTGGCATGAGGTGGTTTATTTGGGGCGGTGATCCAGGAGGCAGGAGTGGGGACCTGGCGAGTGTGGACAGGGGAGGAAGGACAGCTAGCACGTGGGTGCGCTGTGGCTCTGGTCACCACTCTGGGCAACGGGGGCTCCCTACATTGGGGGGGGGTACATTTCAGGAGCTGTGACTGTACTTGAGGACTGTCCACCTGGAGACAGGAGAGAGGAGTGGTCAGCCATCCACAGCCTCCTTCACCCCACTGGGGAGGGAGTCCCAAGTGGGGTGAACTTCCTGCACCTCCAGGATCACAGAGCACACACACGGAGTCCAGAGAGCCCCAAAGCGGAAAGTGAGGGGAATGCAGCGCAGGCAGGTGCTGTCAGGTGACAGCTGCGTAAAGCCACAACGGCTGGCACAAAAGGTGAGCTGGGAGGATGCCAGTTGGGCTTGAGAAGGGCCCAGCACAATAGATCTCCAAATATTTTCCTGTAGAAAATAAGAGAAAGCTAGCTAGGCACCACCTCCAAAAAAAGAGATGATGCAAAACATGGATCTTGCCTGGTTTCCCCCAACACGTGATATGTATGTGACAAATGAAAGTGTCTTTTCAGAATCGGTTCTTTCCCATCCTCAAGCTGTTTGTCTCTGCACAGGCTCCTTCCTGGACGCAGGTGGTCCCGGTGTAAGGCAGACAGAGCCTGCTGCTGTGGACAAGACATTGCTCTCAACTTACAGTCATTTAAAAGCCATGTGTGAGACACCACTCCCAGTGGCTTGGCTGTTTCCTGTCTGCCCTCCCTGTGTCTTTCTGACCTGTGTCGGCCTATGTGAGCCGTGCATTGTCAGCTCCTATGGGGCAGGATCACTCTTCCTTCAGCTCTGCGCACCAGCCTCCTGGCATACTTTGGATGATGATGGTTTGGCTTTGATGTTCTGCCTCATGGTGGCGAAGGCTGTTCTCAGCATGTCAGTGTGAATCTTACAAGAAAGGTGCTGCTGTGGCTGAGACTCCTAATGGGGAGTACTCACGACAGCCCCATCCTCCTTCTGGCCCAAAGCTCCCAGCTCCATGACCCTCTCCAGGCCAGAGGGTCCCTATCTCCTTCCTTCCCACCAACACTCTGTCCCACCAAGAGTCCTTTCCGGTTGTTCTGGCTTTGTAGCCTGCGCTACCCGCCAAAGGGCCCTAAGAGCAGGTCCCAGGTCTCTCTCTACTCCATTGTCTCCAAAGGACAGCCCAGAACGGGAGTGACCAGCAGGACCCACAGGACATTCATGGCCGGTGTCCATTCTAAACAGGTGGTGCCAGTCTGATGGGCATGTGTTTTGGATATTACCTGTGGGACCAAGCACTGTCTTAAGCACTTTAAACATATTATCTCATCTAATTAGCACAACAGGCCTGTAAGATAAGTAGTATCATTCCCTTTGTTTCAGATGAGGAAACTGAGACACAGTCTAATGTCACAGAGCTGACTCACAGTAGAACCAGGATCTATTTTCCCCAAGACTGCCTACTTCAAGCTTGCCTGGTGGTCTCCAGTCCTAGAATTTCAGCATTCTGTGCATTTTTAGGTATGCAATCATCTTCAATTTCATTCCAATGGAATTTTCCAAAGTCCCCCCACCATAAGGCAATAATATATACACGCACCTGAGCACCTACTGTGTGCAAGTCACTGATCCAGACACTTCGATGTGACTTATGTCAAACACCTGCCTTATGCTAAACTGAAAACCCTGTGTGTGTATGCTAGTGTGTGGATGAATGAATGTTGAATGAATGAATAAATGAAGGGGAGAGAAATTGAGAGAGAGAGAACTGCAGAGCTTCCCCAGTAGCTGCCTGCTCTCTGGAAAGGGGACCTACCACCACTGAGCATGACGGTACTGGGGGGCCAAGCTTCTCTTCTAAATGAGGGGCACAGGCACCAAGGCAAGCCTGGGACCAGACTTTGTCCTGTATCTGCAACAAATTCATCCCAGAACCTGAGGAAGGAAAAAAAATGAACAAACAGAAACATCTTGAAAAAGGACCTTTTGTGAAAATGCACAAATCTGGTGGAGAGCAGATAATTGTCTTGTAGCAAACTTGTACCCGAAGTTCTTTATTCAAAGAATGTCTGCAGGATGCTTGTTCTGGAACCACAGGACCAGAGGCCAGCAGGGCCCTTGGCAATCCATGGCACAACCGCCTCCTCCAGATATTCCTCACAGGCTTAAACACCAGGGTTAGCTGGGACATCTATTGTCTAAGGCCTTCCTGGGGCCTGGGGAACTGCCAGCCACATGTTGACTAGGAACTGCTCCACGTGTCCCTTAGGTTTGAAGGTGTCAACCCAGAGGCAGCCTTGGTGCTGACGAGGTTCAGCCCTCGGGGATTCCTGAACCTCCTCTGGCTCTGAGGAAAGCTATCGGACTCCTCTCCAGACTTCTTCCTGCTAGTCACTGAGATCAGCCCACTGAGTCTTTCCTAAAACCACCTACTGCTCCCCAGGTTGCCCTGAGGATGGGGTAGGACAGAGAAACCAGAGCACAGGAGGGGACCTCCTCCTCGCCGGGCCAAGGTAGAGGCAGACAGAGGTGGGCTAGGGTACTGATGAGGTCATGTGTCCAGGATGGGGGTTAAATGGCTGGTAAATTAGAAGGTGGCTTCCCAGGGCAGTGAGGGGAGCAGAGGGGAGGGCCCGGCTGAGCCACGTGGTCCTGGGGAATGACCACTGGAGCAGTGGCGTGACTTCCCACAGCTGCGCTTCCGGCCCGGGCGGGTGTGGAGAACACAGGTGGACACTCAGGCCACCCCAGGCTTCCGGTTCTGTGGTCTGAGTTCTATCGGGCTAGCTGCAGGGAACTCTGTCTCCTCCTCCAGATTGTGAGTGAAGCTCAGGACCACTCCTTGGTCACCTTAGTTTCTCTCCCTGAGCCAGAATAATGCCTGGCAAACAGCAGCCCCCAGAAACTTCCCGTGAACTCCCTCGAGGCTCAGAGCAGCCCCAGACCCCATTCTGCAGCGCGTCCTTGGGCCTGGCACTAGCACTACACTCCTCCCCGCTCTGCCCGTGGTCTTTCTGATCTCAGACTCTCCTACACCAGTCCAAGAGTTCCTTCAGCAGCTTCCTCCCAGGTTTCCCTCCTTGATGGCACCATTTGCATTTTATTCTTGCTGGAGTTTTGATTCTAGAAGCTCACAACTCTCCCGAGTTCACCAAATGTGAACAAAAAATTCCATAAATAGCTCCTTGTGGAGCGACTCCAAGACCGTCCCCACGGAGCCTCCCCTCCTGGTGGTCACACCGCGTGAGGCTCCCCCAACACCACGCGCGGTCAAGCTGCACCCACTGTGTGACCGGCAAGATGAGGCAGAAGGGTTGGCGTGTCACTTCAGGATTAGGGCATAAACGACTCTGCAGCCCTGTCCCTTACTCCTTCCTCCCTCCCCGCACTGTCGTCAACAACAGCCCGATGGAGGCCCACACGTGAGGAACTGAGGCCTCTTGCCAACGGTCACGTGCGTGATCCTTCCTGGAAGCGGATCCTCTGGCCCACGTTGAGCCTTCAGACGACTGCAGCCCTGGCTGACAGCTTGTGTCCCGGAGATCCTGAGCCAGCAGGGGGACCACCCAGCTAAGATGCTCCCACATCCCTGACCCTCAGACACTACGTGAGAAAATAAATATTTGTGGTCTCCAGCTGCTAAGTGTTGGAGTCAGTGAACACTGACTAATATACCCCTGAGACTGGCACCCACCCAGGGTGGCTGGGACTCCCATGCCCATGTGCCCACGTGCACTGACTAGGCACTTGGCGCTCTGAGGCTTACCGTCACTGTAGTCAATCGGGGAGTAAGCGCCAAGAAACAAGGAAGCAGCAAAGCTACTGACCAAAGAAATTCTCTGTAAAAGAAAGAAACACAGCCAGAGAGATGACTCACTTCCACACACCCTAAGCTACTGATGCTTCTCTCTCTCTCTCACACACACACCATGAAAAGAGTTTTAAATTGGGGAAGGAAATGGAAACTTTGAGCAAAACGTTCATGTAACGTTGGAGACTGAGTATCTCAGAGGAAAGAGCTAGAATACCAAGAACCGACTCCTCGGGAGAGTGTTCACTCTCTGCAGTAGTTTCTGACGGGCCACACGACTGCCCGACTCAATAAAGACAAAACACAGAAGCCCTGGAGAAAGCCATGCTTCGGGAAGCTGGTTTTCCATCCAGAATCCACATGCTGGGGAATGTGGTGCCCCGTTCTCCTCCCACCATTTCCGCGGTCTTCACATCTGGTCACAAGGGGAGCGGATATGTGGCCACGGGACCCAGAACTAACCAAGATGCTCCCGGGGGCTCAGGAGAGCCGGCCCCTCAGAAGCCACAGACCCCAGTCATGAGCCAGAGGAACTGATGATGGGTTTTAAATGTTGGCCCTAAGGTCTGTGTTTTCACATGAGAACCACGGGCCTTGGCCCCGTGGAGAAAACTGCTGTCACCTGCTGCCTCCCATTAGGCCACCTTCATTCCACATACAGAATTTGGGAAGGGTTTCCATCCCCCCACCCAAAGCCCACATTAATGGCTGCTGCTGCAGAGTAATATGGAACCTTGAATCATTAAATAAATGAACTGCACGTTAATTTCCAAGATTAAAAAGGCACTTTGATTTAACGTGAGCAGATCATTTTCTTGTTACAAGACGAAAATCACTAGCCAGGGTGTGGAGCTGCTTCTCAGGCGGCATTAAGCACTAGCTTTCAGCAACTGAATGCCAGGAATGAAACCGGGTTCCTGTGACGCAGGTGACCTACACACTTCCAAAGAAAACATTGACCCCCTGCCAGTCAAGTGCCTGGTAGTCATCCTGCACTAACCATACAGGAAATTGAGTGGGCACAGCCAAAGGACACCCAGGTCCCCTACTCAGGGGGTCTCAGGAAGATACCAGTCCCCCCAGCACCTGACTTTGATCCTGACCCCTTCTGGTCATGAGAGCCCCTGACTTCTCTCTCCCACATTCTATCCTTTCCCTTCCCTTTGGAAACAGCCCAACAATGAGAAAAAAGCAAATTGAATATATATCATTTTGAAATGCCTGGCTCATCAATGTTTTCAGCCACTGCACAAGAGATATATTTATGCTAGCGTATGATAGAAGGAATTGCACTGTGACTTTCGGTCAAGCAGGAACGTTTAACCAACCTCTGTGTGTGAGTAGGCCTCGGGGTTCTGCTGGTAAATCTTTGCGATTTGGTTTCCTGTAAAACGCTGGAAAAGGAGTATAAATGCTTAGAAACCCAAATCCTTCACAGAATGAATAATCAACTCCATAAGGTGAGTTTAACATAGCATGCTCTGCATATTAGTGGGTAGAAGAGAAGCTTTTAAAAGTAAGTCCCAAATCTGGAAATACTTGATATCTGCTGAACACCCAAGGCAACTTGATTTTGGCCTTTGAATCCTTAAAATGCTCTCGGTAACCAAATACTCAGGCAGTAACAATAGCTCTGCACCCACAGGACCTTCCTGGGACAGCCTCTCCCATGTCAGGACTGGACAACACTGTAAATAACCCTTGCTCTTCCTCCAGCAGGGTGGCTCTTCTGACCAGGGTACCAGAGCAGGGACTCAGGTATTTCCCTATTGCACATTCTTCTTATTCAGGTGGCCTAAGTAGGGTTGGCGCTATCCTCAAAACCTCTACTCCAGTGAGGCCAGCTGACCCAAGCTGAGTGACTCACAGCAACCTCTAGGATTGTAGCTGAAGCCAGCAGGACGGAAGCATTCTTTTTTTTTTTTTAACTTTGCCAGGCACTGCACCGAGTGTCTTACATGCACCGACTGCTCTTGGCTTCAAATTTACCCAAAATGTAAGTCCTACTGTTTTCCCAGGTCACAGAAGTTAAGACAGAAGTGCCATCCTCACCCCCATGCACAGCGGCTCAATGGGAGGGGCACAGCTTCGTGCACGCTCCAGCCAGGCCTGGGGACACACAGGAGGCCTGCCCTTGCTCCACAGGCACACAGGGCGGCAGGCGGCCTGGATTAGGACTAAGGTTCTGCAGGGCTGACACCCTCACGAGCTCGCATGATTCCCACAGAGGCAGGTTGCCAGCTACGTCCTCCCAGACACCCAGGGAGAAGGGACCAGAGCCTGTAACCAGACCATCTTCCCAGTTTCCAGCCCAGCATGGGCTCTGCCCACCTCGTAGGCGCGAGACCCTGTGAGGCAGCTGAGAGCCTGGGCCCCGCCCACGGCAGCCTCTAGCTGGCGGCACTGGGCAGCGGTGCTGGAGTCCATCCACACCGGGCAGTCGCTGATGGAGAAACAGGCCTGGAAAGAGAGGCAAAGGCACAGGCTTGAGGTCTGTCCACTGACTTGGAGAACTGCTGCACCCGTCACAGCTGGTGCAGCTTCCCAGGTGACCCTGGAGACCTATGGGCAAGCCCTTCATGCCAGAACCTCTGCCTGGCGCGGTGGGGTCATACTCCAAAAGCCTGAGGTTACCCAGGGAGGGAAGTAGCTACAAGGAGTGAGCACAAACCGGGCGCGGTGGCTCACACCTATAATCCTAGCACTCTGGGAGACCAAGGCAGGAGGATTGCTGAAGGTCAGGAGTTCAAAACCAGCCTGAGCAAGAGTGAGACCCTGTCTCTACTAAAAATAGAAAGAAATTAGCTGGACAACTAAAAATATATATAGAGAAAATTAGCCAGGCATGGTGGTGCATGCCTGTAGTCCCAGCTACCTGGGAGGTTGAGGCAGAAGGATCGCTTGAGCCCAGGAGTTTGAGGTTGCTGTGAGCTAGGCTGACGCCATGGCACTCTAGCCTGGGCAACAGAGTGAGACTCTGTCTCAAAAAAAAAAAGAGTGAGCACAGTAGCTACAAGGAGTGAGCAAGGAGAGCTACCGCTGCAGCAGATCATAGATTTTCCGGGGCATTTGGAACCCGGTGGGAAAAGAGAAGCCCAAGCCCTGCCTTCCCAGCAGCCTCACCAGGAGACATCGTGCACCAGGGAGATTCTTCAACAGGGTGTGGGGATGAACCAAACTTGCTCTGGGCAGGAGGGGACTCATGTGATGAGGATGGTTAGCACCTAACCCTCTGTGCTGACCCCAGGCGGACTCCATCCAGGGAGACAGGGCAGACCACGCTCACAGGACTACTGCTGAAGCCACCTTCTTACACCTCGACAATGCACAGAAACCCCAGACCCCAGGGCCTGCAGGTCACCCTTCTTCCCCCTTTGCAGAAGTTTCTCAGTCTCATGCAACAGGCCAGTTACCTGCAGCTGCTGGTGTAGTGGGAGGTCTGGTGACAGGCTTGTCAGCACCCGACTGGCCCCGGCCTTCCAGTATATACTCCCGTGTTGCTGTTGAGGGGAAACCCAAGCACATGTTCATGTGGCCACACACTGGTGTCACAGCCTCCTGGAGACATAGAAAGACCCCAGACCACACGCCAAAGAACTGGGCGCCAAGCCCGCCCCTGCCACCTCTTAGTCACAGAGTTCATTCCTTCTATGAGACTCAATTTTTATTTTGACAAAATGGGGAGGAACTCTGCCCTGTCCACCCCAAAACTTATAGGAAGGGTCCAAGGAAACACTATTGGTCTGGATTTTAGTGCCTTTGGTAAAATTGTACTTAAAGATATTGCTTGCATGGCTGGGCATGGTGGCTCACACCTGTAACCCTAGGACTCTGGGAGGCTGAGGCGAGAGGATCACTCAAGGTCAGGAGTTTGAAACCAGCCTGAGCAAGAGTGAGACCCCATCTCTACTAAAAATAGAAAGAAATTAATTGGCCAACTAAAAACATATATAGAAAAAATTAGCCAGGCATGGTGGCACATGCCTGTAGTCCCAGCTACCCGGGAGGCTGAGGCAGAAGGATTGCTTGAGCCCAGGAATCTGAGGTTGCTGTGAGCTGGGCTGACACCATGGCACTCTAGCCCGGACAACAGAGTGAGACTCTGTCGCAAAAAAAAAAAAGAAGAAGATATTGCTTGCAATATCATCTGGAATTCATTTATTTATTCAGTAACCCCATTCATTCATTCATTCAACAAACATTTACTGAGCACATAGATCATGCCAGGCTTGGGACAGATGAATAGGATATTACTGTCCCTATTCTTCAGGCTACTGGAGTTGAGTCAGGGGAAAAGACACAAGCGCACAATTACAAAACCCTAGGAGCCACAGTGAGAGGGCTGTGGGAACAGGAAGAGGCACCTAAGCAGCCAGGGTACAGATGGGTAGCAGTGGATGCGAGTATAGGAAAGAGTCCCAGAGTAGGGTGTGTGCTCCATGCATCCATAGGATGGGACAGCCTGGCACAGGGAAGGGTGGCATTCTAAGTGGTATCCTGAGTACCAGGGGCCTGAAACTCATACTCTGGGGGTTGGAGTTTATCTTGGAGGTGGTGGGAACCCTGGATTAGCAGGGAGTAACGTGGCCAGGGCTTGGGGTCATAGAGAAGGTAGGCTGGAGGCAGGCAGGCCCAGAGAAATATGACAGGTCCTTGGCATGGGGTGACAGATGTGGTGCTGGAGAAGGGACAGCAGATTCAAACGTCCTTTACAAGTCAGCAAGACGTGGGGACCCTTGGACATGGGGTGGGAAGACAGGGGAGCCAGGGATGACACTTGAGTTGTGCCCCTGGGCAGATGGGACGAATCCGCTGAGCAAGGGAACCCAGGGAGAGGGCGGTCTGGGGAAGACAGGGCACTCAGTCTGGGACATGCTCAGTTTGAGGAATCTGTGGGATGCCCGGCCGTGGCGACAGGCGGATGTCTGGGAGGGAGATGGGTGTCCAGGGCTGGGCTTCAGGTGAGAGAAGTGGGAAAGATCACCTAGGGAATTTCTGTTTAGTTTAACAAGGATCAGAACAGTAAATCTCTGTTAGGTGAGTGGGGAGAAAGGGCATCTTCAGAAAAATTAGTAAGTGTTCTCTAGTGAGGATGTTAAAATGTGGTAGTCGAGGAGAAAAGTGATTCCACCATGACAAAGTGACTGGAGGGTGAGCCTGGACTCAGGTCCTGACTTCTCGCAGCTGTGTGACCTTGGGCAAGCGACACACCTCTCTGTGCCTCATGTAAACATCAATGATGACAATAGTAGCTAAAACTTAAATAAGCTTTCCTAGGTATTAGGCACTGTTCTATGTATTTAACACTCACAATGACCCCATGACAGAGAATACCGAGGCACCAGAAGGCTGGATGACATGGCCCAGGCCACTGCTTGTTAATGGCAGAGCCGAGGAAGGTGCCCAGAGCCCGTGCGAACCACTCCACAGCACCACCCCTCGAAATCGCTGTGCGGATTAAGGTGGGTAATGTACGTGAAGGCCTCACTGCTGCATCTGGTATACACTAAGTGCTCAGTCAATGTTCCTTGATATTATTGTTACTACTCTTTCTATTGCTAAAACTACTATCATTATTAGTATCATTTCTTACTTCGCTTTTACTTCCAGGAAATGGAAAAGCAATTTGGGTGTCCCCAGGCAGTGATAAATTCTTGTCAAAATGCTTCCTCCATCCCCTTTGGAGGACCTCTATTCAGTCCAAGTATCCTATTTTGTATACTACTTGATCATAAGAACTGTCACATATTTTTTTGCAAGGAGGCAAGTTACAGAGGGTCCAAGGTAAAATAGCTTTAGGGATTTTTACTAACGGTGAAATGTGTGCAGTGGCTCTTGAGAATGAGCACCTTCCCTCTAGGGTAGCTGTCACTTTAGCACCTACATCCTTGCCCAAGACAGCCACCCTCACGTGGCAGAGAGAGACTGCTGCAGACGAACCTGGCCTGCCCCGGACAAGGCTAGGACTTGAGAGAAGTCGAAGCCTGAAGCCTTCATCTTCTCCAAGATGATGTCTAGAGCCTGAGAAGAAAAACAGAATCCATCATGACCATATGGAACCACTGAATCAATCAAACACATAAACCTCAGCACTGAAATGCAAGTGCCCGCCATTTCAGCAGAGGGCTCTGGGCAGACGATGAACAGGGACCCGAGGACTCGGGATTTGTGTGCAATAGAACATGCTAATTAAACAAGTAGGCATCAATCAAATAAAAAGGTCAATTATGCTAAAAATATTTTAAATGAAGGGGATCATAAACCACCAATCCTCAAATTTTGCTTCTCCAATTTGTGACTTCTAAGCACTCAGGAAGAGCAAAAAAATAAGGCAGCTCAAATTTTGGTTTCTTTCGTTTGCATTTTCAACCCACCATAGTAATGGTCTGACTTCACTGCAACAGGGAAGTGAAGAGCAAAGTAGAGGGCTCCCATGAGAGTGGGCTCCAGGCCCCGATGCCCTGTGTCCAAGAGCCCAAGGTGGGAGGGAGTGTGTAGAGACAGTGGCCATCTCCCCCTATCCCCCATTTCATCCCCACTGTCTAGCTGGACTCCTCTTTCTAGCAAGTCCCCAAGAGTGGGATGGATGGCAGCGCCCAGCAGAGCTTGACATGACCCCTCCTAATATTTCACAGCAGGAATTAGAGATTCACCCCGGCCTGTGTTTTCCTTGAGGGCAGAGAAGCCACTTCAGCTCTTGCTTGACTCCACCATCCCCACCCTATCCTGGAAGGGCTCCTTTCAGCCCTGGCCGTGGCTACCAACTCTAGCCCTCTTTTCCAAACCTCATGCAGGGAGTGGGGCACAGCTGGAGCAGGGATCAGCAAAGCTAGCAACAGGTCCAGTCCTGGGGACAGCTTAGGATCAGAAATCACCTGGACCACAACCCCAGCCTGGTTTTCTCACCCCCTGTTCACTTGCCCAGGTGAAGGCCTATTAGATGCCCTTGACATCATCACTGGGACTTCTTGACACCAACTCTTGCTTCTGACCCCCCCCCCAACCTCTGTCCCTCGGTCTGGCTCAGCCCTCTGAAGTACCTTCCAGCCAGCCCAGGGGTCAGGAACCTGTGGCCTCAAGACCACAGGTGGCCTTCTAGGTCCTTAAGTGTGGCCTTTTGACTGAATTCACATTTTACAGAACAAATCCTTTTATTTTTATTAATACATTTTTTTTTCCATTTCAAACTGATTTTTCTTTTTCTTTTTTATTTCAGCATATTATGGGGGTACAAATGTTTAGATTACATATATTGCCCTTGTCTTTTATATTTTTATTTTATTTTTTAAATGAATGTACTTAAAATACCAAATAATAGGCCAAGCGCGGTGGCTCACGCCTATAATCCTAGCACTCTGGGAGGCCGAGGTGGGAGGATTGCTTGAGTTCGGGAGTTCAAGACCAGCCTGAGCAAAAGAGAGACCTCATCTCTACTATAAACAGAAAGAAATTAGCCAAACAACTAAAAATAGAGAAAATTAGCCAGGCATGCCTGTAGTCCCAGCTACCTGGGAGGCTGAGGCAGAAGGATTGCTTGAGCCCAGGAGTTTGAGGTTGCTGTGAGCTAGGCTGATGCCACGGCACTCTAGCCCAGGCAACAGACTGAGACTCTGTCTAAAAAAAAAAAAAAAATACCAAATAATAAATTCAACAAAAAATCCTCCCAGATTGACCCACACAATTAGAACATTAGTGAGCCATAAGGGCTAAACTGACAGCTGCTATGCTCATGATTTAGTTCTAATTTCCCCTGTCTGACTGGCACCACTTCTGCACAAGGCTGGTTGGTGAGAGTATACGGGGGTTAAGTATGTCAGTCTGTTACCAGCTTTTGACAATGGTGCACTGTGTATCTGTTTGAAGTAGAATTTGTGAATAGTTGCACAGCTCGATAGTAATTTTTAATTCTGTCTGCTTAATAGCCTATCATGTCAAAGACCAAGAGAACGCTGAAGAAAGAAAATAGATTTTTAAATGAGGATTGGGAATTGCAGAATTATCTTGTTTCTGCTAAAGATAAGATGATTTGCTTGCTTTGTGATACTGCAATATCAACATTAAAGAAATTTAAGGCTCATCAATGTTATAACACTCATAAAGACCACAAATATTTTAAATTAGAGGGAGAGGTGCAGGAGGTTGTACCGCGGAAATTAAAAGATAAAAAGCAAAAGCAAAGACAATTCTTTCATTTTTTTAAACCTTAAAGTAGGACTTCAAATTTGTTTGTTTAAAGTACATTTTGTTTTGAAAAGAATCTCAGCAATTACCAAACAGAAAAATGAACTTAATTTCTTTATTATGACCTTCAGTCAGAATGACGAACAGTATTTAATTTTGGAAAACTATTCTTTTTTGAAAAAATTTCAGACTATTACAGGGGTACAAATGCTTTGGTTACATAAATTGCCTTTGCATCTCCACAGTCACAGCTACAAGCATGCCCATCCCCCAGACAGTGGGCACTGCTGCGCCCGTTAGGTGTGAATTTACCCAATTCACAATTCTTTCAAGAGCAATAAAACCTAGAAATAATGCCACTGAAGCAACTTATAAAATAGCTTATATACTCAGGAAAAAAGAGAAGCCATTCAGAGATGTAGAAATTGTGAAAGAATGCACTGTCAAATGCATATAAAGATGCTTAGACCCCAATAACGTTTCAAGGTACAAACAACTGCCTCTTTCAAAGAGAACCAAAACTGACCGGCAGCATGAATTAGCCTTCAACTTAAAGGAACAACCTCATGCAATACTTCAAAAGGAAAATATGTATCATTCAATCGCTTTGGATGAATCAAATGATAGTAATGACTTGGTGCAGGTTTTATACTTCATTTGGGTCATAACAGAGGATTTTCTTTGCTACAAAGAGTTACGCACTTTGGGTACTCTTGTGAACAGAACACAGGGAATAGATATCTTCAACAACTTTCAAGATAAATGTCTTGGAGTTGGACTGAATTTGGTAAATTTAGTGAGTGTATGTACAGACGGTGTACCTTCCATCACAGGGAAACATAAAGGACTTATTGCACAGATAAAAAAAAGTATTAACAGATCCAGATGCTCTCATTTCTTTTCATTGTATCTTGCATCAGCAGAATCTCTGTGCTAAACTTAAGTGACACTTTAAAGTTGAACTGATGAGGTCTTCAGTGTGGATTTGCTCTATCATTTTAAAGTGCATTGGTGGCCAGGCGTGGGGGCTCACACCTGTAATCCTAGCACTCTGGGAGGCTGAGGTGGGAGGATCCTTTGAGCTGAGGAGTTTGAGCCCAGCCTGAGTGAGAACGCATCTCTATTAAAGATAGAAAAACTAGCCAAGCTGGGTGCCATGTGCCTGCAGTCTCAGCTAAAGGAGTCTGAGGTAGGAAGATTGCTTGCGCCCAGGAGTCTGAGGTTGCTGTGAGCTAAGATGACATCATGGCACTCTAGCCCGGGCAACAGAGTGAGACTCTGTCTCAAAAAATAAAAAAATAAAAGACATAAATAAAGTGTGTTGGCTTTTGCAGGGACAGGTGTTAGCCAAAATTTTATCTCTGTAAGGATTGCATCATTTCTGTGTGATATCATGTCTCATGTCAAATCAAGATGATTTCAATATTTCTTTGCAAGATAAAACTAAGTCTATATATGATATATGGCAAAAAATCCAAGCATTTCTAAAAGTTATCTTTTTTTAAAACACTTGTTCTTCAAAAAGAAATTTTGTATGAACATTTTCCCCAGTTAGCAAAGGTCATTGATGAGCAGGATGATACATGTGAATCATCTGAAGAATGTGCAGCTGTTATAGACCTATTATATAATGAAAGGTTCACTGACTTTGAGAATCATGATATCACACTCAAATTAGCATTTCAGCCTCACCTAGTTGATATCACCAAAGCACCTAAAGAACTACAGATGGAATTGAGTGAGATCTCAATAGAGGACATTTTAAAGTCATTGTTTGATTGGAAAAATCCAATAGAAATAAGGAAAAATGCAGTAGAATACCCATGCTTTTGGCAACATGCCCAAAAAATGCTTTCTTGCTTTTCAACCACTTATTGCTGTGAATCTACATTCTCATATCTAACCCCAATCAAGATGCCCTTAAGGTCACAAATGACCGATACCCATCTAGGTGATCAACTGAAATTGCGGACCTCCATGCTGGAACCAAATATTCAAATGCTTTCCAACAAAAAGCAGACACAACAAAGCCATTAAAAGGTTAGTTAACTTTAAAATTAACAAATAGTTTAAATTTTTTAAAATTATCAAGTACATAGTAGTTAGATTTTTACAAAATAATGTACATTTTTAAGTACACCTAATTGAAGTTTCTTGAATGCAGCCTTATCTGATTACAGCTAAATTAATGTGGCCTTCCAACATGAAAAGATTTCCCACCCCTGAGCCAGCTTGTCTGTATAAAATCCATCCTTTACCCCACTTCTCCAGTGTATGAGTCAGGGTCAGGCCAATAAAAAAGAAATCATACTAGTTATTTTTAACAGAAAGAATTTAATATAGGGAATTGGTTAAACAGGCATTGGAGGACTAAAAAAAAGCTTTTGGCAGACACACTAAGTGTTGCCTTTGGCTGGCCTCCAGTTTCAGAGACTCAGGACCCCTGTGGCATTTGAGGCAGCCCCCAGCCCTGTCGTGCCTGTCTGTGCTGTCCACATCCTGGTCCCGTGGCCCCACAGGTCACCAGATCTGGCCACAGGCATCTTCCTTTGTTATTGAGCCTGAGCAGGCAGACCTGGCTTGGGATTGGTCTGAGCTGGACTGGTCAGGCCATAAGTTACCATTCTGAGTGCCCCTACCCTGGGCTGAGGGGTCTGGGCTATCTTTGGATCTTAGGGTACAAGAGAGGCCACACACAGGGCATGACTACAGAGTGTTTGGGAAATATTTTCTCTGTAGTATCTTAAAGATGGTTACTGGCAACACTTGGTAGCTGCTGTGGCTCCAGTACCACAGCCTGGGAGTACTGACACTGGCTGACGCCCAGGTACCATGCGGAAGAGGACCTGGGATACTCAACAGATATGAACTGTTTCCTGTGCACTTCCTAGCAAATCACCAAGTCTGCTGGAGAGACAGGCTGGGGACAGAGGGGAACAAGAATCCCTGTACTTACCTGGACCCACATCAGGACTGGAGAAGTGACTGTCACCCCATCCTTGTGCACATGAACACCGCCCTGAGTCCTGCAAGAACAAGAGAAGATGTGGGACAGCCTCAGAGCAGGCAAAGCACTGCAAAGCGCTCAGGGGCCCAGTGGTAGATGATCCTGAACACCTCCAGCTGAAGGAGAACCTCCTCCCAATCTCGAGTGTGAACTGTAGACTGAACAGGCATGAGAGCTACTAAGATGGAAAGATGGAAAGAGAAGACATGCAAATTTCCCAGAGTGGCCCAGAGGTGGCAATTCTTAGAAAACACCTTCTAAATAAGCTCCTAGATATATGAGGGGCCCACCCTGGAAGGCAGGCTCCGTGTCACTTGGTGTAGCAGTCATGAAGGAACTAGGGGAGTGCAGGGTTGGATTAAAAGCCCTCCAAAACAGGGGATGGGAGGGGTGGCCACATGGAGGCTCTGTGTCTGTGGGAAGAAGTTCTTGGCTATTGCAACAGACCAGGGAGGCCTTGAACTGCAAGCCCTAGAAGGTTACCTAGAACCCTCTCCCCACACTCCTCACCCCTACAAAACCCTTGTGCAAAGAGCTGATAAGTCCAACCCTTTCAACTATGAGTTGAAAAGAGAAAAACCAGGCTCAGAATCCACACCAGGATACTTTTAGATAACCTGTGATCCAGCCATTCTTTTTCCAAGTATCTAGTCAAGAGAAACGAAAGTATGAGTCCACAGAAAGATTGGTACACAAATGTTCATAACAGCCTTATTTGTAATAATAAACTGGAGTCAACCTAGGTGTCGCTAAATAGGTAAACAGATAAATTGTGGTATATATACGTGATGTTGTGCTACAGAGCAATAAAAAATATAAACTATTGATATGCACACCAACATGGACGAATCTCAAATGACTGTGCTGAGTGAAGGAAGCCAGGCAGAAAGGAATACATATCGTATGATTCCATTCATATAAACAGACTGGAAAATGCAAATTGATCAATAGTGAGAAAAGCAGATCAGTGGTTGTCTAAGTCCAGTGGGGGGAAAAAAGGGATAGGCTAAAAGGCACATCTCTGGGGGAGATGTAAACATTCTGTATGCTGATTGTGGTGATAGTTTCACAGGTATAGGCCTACATCTCTCAAAACACATTGAATTACATGTTTTTAATGGATGCCAATTTTGGTATATAAGTTATATTCAATAATACTGATATTTTTGGAAAAAGGTGGAAGAGAGAAGCAAACCTTTCCTATAGACAAAAAAAAACAAAAAAACTCACCAGAAAAAAATGATGCCTTTACAAAACAGGTGAAAATTTTACCCAGATATTCCACTATTTATTTGACAACTTAAAACTGGCAATTTCAGCTAAGACTGTGGTTGCCAGGGCTGGGAGGAGGGGCCCATGGAGTGGCTGCTAATGGATCCAGGGTATCCTTTGAAGTTGACGAAAGTGTTTTAAAATTAGTGGTGATGGTTACAAGTTCTGTGAATATACTAAAAACCACTGGATTGCACATTTTAAAAGGATGAAATTTATGGTAAGTGAATTATATCTCCATAGACCCATATTTTAAAATAAAAAGATATGTGGGGGGGGGAATCTATATTAGTTAAGGAAAAAAAAAATCCATGGTTTCACACAGTTGAAGTTTACTTCTCAATCATGTAAAGCACCATCTATAGGTGGTGAGGAACAGGAGTGGGGAGTGAAACTCTGCCTCACATAGTTATTCAGGTACCCAGGTTGATGGCAGCTCTGTTATCTTCAGTGTGTGCTTCCAAGGTTGCTCTGGATACTCACGTCGGCTAGAAAATGGGAGAAGAGACCGAGCAGGAGGTTTTCCTGGACTAGGCCTGTTAGAGGCCTATTTGCTTTTTCCTATATTCTACCAGTTAGAACTCAGTCCCATGGTTGAACATAACTGCAAAGAAGACAGGAGTGTGCCTGGGAGGAAAGGGAAATGAGTTTGGAAGATAACTGATCAGTTTCTGCTAGAAGTCCCCCTCCCCCACTTTCAGTAGTAAAAAGATAAAATAGACATAAGCATAAAAATAATTATGTACACCGGGTAGTTTTTGCTTTGTTACAAACCACTTCAAAACTTAGAGGCTCGAAACCACAAAGCACACAATTCTATCAGTCAGTCATTGGGCTGGGCTCAGCTGAGCAGTTCTAGGCTCACTCATGCCTCTGGGGTTGGTTAATAGTAGTTAGAGGGCTCTGCTTATGTGGTCAGCTAACAGTAGCTAGGGGCTGGTGAGCACTTAGCTGGGGAAGTGGGGGCCACTAGGCCACATGTGTTCAACCCTCCAGCAGGCTAGCCTGAGCTTGATCATTTGGTGGCTGGGCAGGGTTCCAAGAATGAAAGCAGAAGCATGCAAGGCCTCTTGAAACTTAGCCTTAGAACAGGCAGAATGTCACTTCCCTCACATTATATTGGATAACGCATATCAACAGGAAGGGAAATGACTCTTTGATGGAAGGAGATGCAAAGTCACATTGCAAAGGGCATAGGCACAAGGAGGAGTGGAGAATTATGATTATTTTTGCAATGTACCACAATGGGCAAAATCCATATCTGAAACATGAAAATACATATGAAATGTTCAAAGGAAGATGTGAACAAATGGGAAGACACAGACTGTGCATAGACAGGAAGACTGAATTTCATAAAGTTGTCTCCCTAAATTAATTTATAAATATAAATAAGATCTCAATAAAAATAGTAACAATTTTGCATTCTAGAACCTGAAAAGCTGATTTTGAAGTACATTTTGAAAAAGAACAAGAAAGAATAGTCATGAAAACTCTGGAAAAGAAGAACAATCAGGGCCGGGCGTGGTGGCTCACGCCTGTAATCCTAGCACTCTGGGAGGCCGAGGCAGGTGGATTGCTTGAGCTCAGGAGTTCGAAACCAGCCTGAGCAAGAGTGAGACCCCGTCTCTACTAAAAAAAAAAATAGAAAGAAATTATCTGGCCAACTTAAAATATATACAAAAAATTAGCCGGGCATGGTGGCACATGCCTGTAGTCCCAGCTACTTGGGAGGCTGAGGCAGGAGGATCGCCTTAGCTCAGGAGTTTGAGGTTGCTGTGAGCTAGGCTGATGCCATGGCACTCTAGCCCGGGCAACAGAGTGAAACTCTGTCTCAAAAAAAAAAAAAAAAGAAGAAGAAGAACAATCAGAAGGGACCAACAACTCCAGATATTAAAACATATTGTAAAGCTGGGATAATTAAAACAATGTGTTACTGGCTTATGAATGAATCTACCAACCAGTGGAACAAAAGAAAAAGTCCAGAAACAGACCTAAACAAACACAGAAATTTAGCATACGATAAAGGTCACATCTTAAATCAGTGCGGTAAAGATTTCTTTAAAAATGGTTGGTGTTAACAACTGAAGGGTCATCTGGAAAAAATTAAACTTGGATATAAATGTCATACCATGTACTTGGATAAACTCCAAATATTTTTTTATAAGACAGCCAAAATATTATAAGAAATAGATGAAAACATAAAAGAATCACTTCATAATCTTGGAGCGAGATAGGCCTTTTAAACTATGACTCAAAATCTGGAAGCAACAGAAGAGAGTGTGAAATTCAACGACATAAAAATGAAAAACCAATGAGAAGCAACAATAACGACAACCCATACACGAGTAAAAAACACACAAAAATCTGAGAAATATATTTCTAATTCATTTAACAGCAGAGATAATTCCTCTACTGTATAAAGAGCTCCTAGAAATTGTAAGGCATGGATAACCAAATCAACAGAAAAATGGGCAAAGGATATGAAAAGCAACTATACAGAAAAACAAATTCAAGTAGTCCTTCAACATATGAAAAGATGCTCAACTTCATTCATAACAAGAGAAATGCAAAGTAAATCTACCTGGAGACATCATTTTTCACCTATCATATTGACAAAGAACCAAAAATTCAACAGCATCATTGTATTGGCACGGCTGTGGGAAAACAGACGCTGGTGTGTTGCTAGTGGGGTGCAAATCGATACAACTGCTGTCGGAGACAATCTGGCCATATTTCACAAAGTTATAAATCTATTTGCTCTTTTATCCAGCAATTCCGTTTCCGAAAATTTATCTGACAGATAAATGGGCACATGTCTGCAATGACATATGTAAAGTAATCCACTGCATCCTTTTTCATTGCAAACAAGCCAATATCCTTCAATAGGAAATGGTATTAATACTATGTATCTATAGAAAGAACATAGAAGTTTTTATGTACTGACATGGAAACAGCCAAATTATTGTGAAAAGCAAAGTACAGAATGGTGTGTACTTTTTCATGTAAGAAATGAAGACAATAAGAGTATTCACATCTTCTTCTATTTCCATATAAAAACACTGGAAGGATACACAACAAACTAAGAAGTAATCTGCAGAAGATGGAGGGAGGAGAGAGATGAGGTCACAGGTGGGATTAAGACTTTTCACTGTATACTTTTTGTTTCTTTTGAGATACATACCAAGTGCATGTAATGCCTGCTAACAAAATAAAATATTTCTTATTAAGACAACCACTTGGGAAAGAATTTCTTAAAAAGTTAAACGTATACCTACCACACGACTCAGCCATTGCATTCCTGACATGTCACTTCCAAGAGAAATGAAAGCGTAT
Source organism: Cheirogaleus major (assembly GCA_963574435.1). NCBI lineage: Eukaryota > Metazoa > Chordata > Mammalia > Primates > Cheirogaleidae > Cheirogaleus > Cheirogaleus major. Next base: position 29,134 of record CAUYPO010008460.1, read on the forward strand.
GCTCACATAAAGACTTGTATATGAACCTCATAGCCCTTTACTTACAATAATAGAAAACTAGAAACAACCCCAGTATCCTTCATCAGGTAAATGTAAACTTAATGCAGTCCATCCGTATAATAAAATACCACTCAGCAATAAAAAGAACAAACTATTGATACATGGAACAACATGGATGAATCTCAGAATGATTATTTGCAATAAAAGAGTTTAAAAATAATATATAATTATTATCCCATTTATAGAAAACTCTAGAAAATGCAAACTAATCTATAGTGGTAGAAAACATATCAGTGGTTGCCAGGGGTTGGGGAGTCATGGAGGAGGGATGGATTGCAAAGAGGCATGAGGAAATTTTTAGAGAATGGAAATATTTATTTTGATTTTGGTGATAGTTTCATAAAAGAATACATATGTCAAAACTTACCAAAACTGTATATTTTAAATATGTACAGTTTATTATACATCAATTACACCTTAATAAAGTTGTTTAAAAAAAACCCAAAATGCTATTATGGGGAGTAAGAAAGCAATAAACTTGACGTATATGTATCTGATTAAAAGATCTTAAAAATGTAACTGAGTAAAAAAACAATGCTGTCTTTAGGTTAGGGACATCCTTTTTATTTAATGTCCAATGGAGAGGACTGACTGACTTATTAAATGCAAGAGGGAATTTTTAAAATTTGAAAGAATAGGACAGGTGTGGTGGTACGTGCCTGTAGTCCCAGCTTCTTGGGAGGCTAAGGTGGGAGGATTACTTTAGCCCAGGGGTTCAAGGTTGCCGTGAGCTGTGATCATGCCACTGCACTCCAGCCTGGGTGACAAAGGGAGACCCTGACTCTTAAAAAAAAATGAAAGAATAGAAATCCTGTAGAGTATGTTCCTAGATCATCATGGAATTAAACTTTCTTTCAATAACAAAGCTGGAAAATTTGGAGATTAAACAATATACATTTTTTTTTTTGGGTAGGGATGGAGTCTCACTATGTTGCCCAGGCTGGCCTCGAACTCCTGGCCTCAAGCAATCCTCCCACCTCAGTCTCAGAAAATGTTGGGATTACAGCCATGAGCGACCGCTCCCGGCCTAAACAACATACTTCTAAATAATCTATGAATCAAGTAAGTCCCAAGAGAGACTAAAAATATTTTGAACTAAAAATAATGAAAATTTAACTTATCAAAATTTGTGAGATATAGCTGAAGCATCCCACAAAAACATCTGTGCTTAAAGGGAAATTTACGGCATTATATGCATATATTAGAAAAAAACAGAAAATCAATAATCTAAGCTTCCATTTCAGGTAACTTGAGAAAGCAGAGCAATTTAAGCACATAACAAGCAGAAGAAGTAAAAATTAGAGCACAAATCAGTAAAAATGAATAGAGGAAAAAAACAGAAAAATCAACAAAACCAAAAGTTGATTCTTTTAAAAGACCAATACAATTGATAAACCTCTAGTCAAGCTAACCAAGAAAAAAAGAGAGAAGATATAAATTGCCAATATCTAAAATGACAGAAGGGTCACCACTACTGATACCATAGACATCAAAAGGACGATAAAGGAATACTGTGAACAACACTACAGCCACACATTTGATAGCTCAGATGAAATGGACCAATTCCCTGAAAGACACAAACTACCACAGCTCAAACATCCAAGGCCTGCAATAATACAAAATATGAATTTCACAAGACAACTTCCAACCTCAGCTCACAGTGGCCACATTAGCTGGGGGAAAGAGATGGTAACGAGATGTGACAGGTCACAAGAGGTACACAAGGGCCAGCAGGGAAGGCTTCAAAGAGGAAGTAAGTCTAACACAGATGGGAAAGGACAATTCTAATAGGACCTCACAGAGCTACCTCAAAATCAACAAGTCCACAGCTGCTATGGACTGAATTGTGTACCCCCAAAATTCATATGCTGAAATCCTAAACCCCAGGACCCCAGAATGTCACTGTTTTTGGAAACAGGGCCTTTAAAAAGGCAATTAAGTTCAAATGAAGTCATTAGGGTGAGGCCTAATCCAGTATAACTGATGCCCTTACAAGAAGAGGAGAGCAGGACACAGACACACAGACACTGAGCACTTCTGCACAGAGCGCCCCCCATGTGGAGAGGCAGCAAGAGGACCCCGTCTGCAAGCGCTGGAGAGAGGCCTGAGGAAAACAAGGCTCCCAGTACATTGACCTTGGACCTCCGGCCTCCAGAACTGAGAAACTGAGAAAATAAATGTCTGCTGTTTAAAACATTAACTGCCACGAGAGTCGCATTCAACTTCCTCTAGTTTTGACCCCAGGGCTGCGTGAAGCATATGCAAAATCTTGTTGATGTTCTTATTGTTACATTTAATATGGACAATTTAATTCTAAAAATGTGGATTAAATGAATAGAAGTCAATAAATTTCATATTTCTACTTATGTCTACCTTTAAATTACACTCAAAGTTTTTATTCTATTTTCGTAATAAAACACTGTGGCCCCATGGAAGAGTTTCTGATTTTTTTGTGTGTGTGGCAATCAATGTGTTAAGCCACCCAGCCTGTGGTGTTTTGTTATGGCAGCCCTAGCAGACTGATATAACAGCTGAACTTAAGATCTTTCTCTCCAAAAGCCATGCTTTCCCACAGCCCGCCATCCATCCTGAAGGCCAGCCAGAAACCTCACCCTCACAATCCACATTCAATTCTGCACCAGGACCGGTCCATTTCACTACCCAGCTCTCTCATTCTCTCAGAGTCACCATTTCTTGTCTGCATGACCTATAAAAACCTCTTCAATGGTCTCCAGACTCTGGCCACCCCCCATTTACTCTCTCGCTGCACCCAAAGAGATCTTTTCAAAACACAAATACAACCTATCACACCTCACCCCTACCCCTTATGGCTCTTCAGTGGCTGACCACAGCTTTTAGAACAAAAACAAACTCTGTACCATGGCCTGTAGGGCTCTGCCCAGCTTTCTCTCCTCTCTGCTCTCAAGAAACACTGGCTATCTTTAATTCCATCAATGAACTGTGCTCTTTCTTGACACAGGGCCTTTGCACACACTGTTCCTTCTGCCTGGAATGTTCTTCCATCACCTGGCTAACTTCACTCACTCAGATCTCAGCTGAAGCACTACTTCCTTTAGGGACCCTCCTGGACTCCTCCACCCAAGTCTGGGTGGCACACGGAGAAGTCAGTTCCTTTCCTTCAGAGGCCTTCTTGGAGTTTATAACCAAATACTCTTTTTGATATTCTTTGGTTGACATCAGCCTTCCTACTCAATGGGAAGCTCTGGGAAAGCAAGGACCATTTCTCTTTCTGGTACACCATCAATCCCAGGGCCCGGCACAATGCTTGGCACAAAGCGGTCTCAACTGATACTGCATGCATGAACGAATGCATGAATGCAACTGGGAAGGAATGGGGGAGACAGCACTCCAGGTATAGAAAAAAGATGCTGAGAGGTCTACTACAACCACCACTCCTATAGTTTGGTGAAGCCAAAACAGTGCGGTCTGTGAACGTAAAAGGTTGTGGGACAATCCCCAAACCACCACCTCCCCACAAACACACATGCACACAAGCTACATACCCAAATTCTGGAAGGTCTCTGTCAAAATGCACACTGTCTTCATAAAAGACATTCAGCTTTGCATCTACAGCAACAACTTTCACCTGGAAGGCATTGTAAAAGACAGAATTTTTCTCAGTTTCTATACTGGTCCAGGGGTACTAACATCACCAGGTGAGGCCCTAGCAGTGGTTCAGTCTAGAGATCTCCTTAAAGGCAGGGCTGTGTCACGGTAATCGTAGCAACAGAGGCTTTATCTGGGGGTATACTCAAAGATTTAGTAAAATAAAGAAACAGGCTGAGTAGAAAGACCCACCTATCACAAGGAATCTGTGCTCCCCAAGCAGCCAGAGCCAAGACCCTCTAGAGGTGGATGTTCACAGACGAGAAGTGCTAGCGCCTGCATGTGACAAGGGGGCCTGAGAAAGTCCCAGAGGGGTGGCTGGGCCCAGTGGCTCATGACTGTAATCCTAGCACTCTGGGAGGCAGAGGTGGGAGGACTGCTCAAGGTCAGGAGTTCAAAACCAGCCTGAGCAAGAGCAAGACCCTGTCTCTACTAAAAATAGAAAGAAATTAATTGGCCAACTATATATATATAGAAAAAATTAGCCGGGCATGGTGCGCATGCCTGTGGTCCCAGCTACTCGGGAGGCTGAGACAGGAGGATTGCTGGAGCCCAGGAGTTTGAGGTTGCTGTGAGCTAGGCTGATGCCACAGCTGGGGCAACAGAGTGAGACTCTGTCTCAAAAAAAAAAAGAAAGTCCCAGAGGGGAAAAAATGGGAAGCAAGGTTTGGAGATGTCTCTGGGATCCCTGTCTGCTGGGGTCTGAGACACCAGGCAATGTTCCCACAGGCCACGATCACCACCCAGAGACACAATATCCCACTGAAGCAGAACTCCAAGCTCAGGAGCATAACTCCTTTCCTGGGCAGTTGGGAAAACAGGCCTAGCAAGGCAACTCCACTCATCCACATGCCCACAGGACTTTCCCTCCAGGGACCTGCCTCCTTTGACCCATTTGAGGAGAGGGGTTTGGCCGCAACTGTGTATATTTCCCAAGTACTTTTAAGAAGGAGCCTCTGGCCATCCTACGCCCAGTTTGAGGGCAAATTTTGATCCTGCTCGCCCTGTCTGCGGGGGACCTGGGGGTGGCACAGACCTCCTCTGGCCAGCAGTCCTGTGTCTGCAGACCAGGGCACGCTGGTGCCAACCAAGGTAGGTCACGGGGAAGGGCGAAGTCCATTTGTACACTGTACCCATTTCACTTCTGAAAACAATGTTTCAAGCAGTTATTTGGTTCCAGGTCACCGGTGATGCATGTGCACACGTCTACCTGTTCCCCTGCTACACGTCTGTCTGTTCCCCTGCTTTACAGTAGCTGAGCTCCTTCGGGTCCCTGTCACTCGGTGCCCATGACAGTGCACGAACCCGCCGAGTCCTCCAGCCCCTCTGGGCACTCGGGGTCCCGCCCGGGGACGCCTGCCATTTCCGGAAGGGCCGGGGTCCAGGCGGGTGGAGGTCGCATCTTGCGGGCGGGCGGGTGGCACTAGCAGGGCATCGCCGAGCGACGCACCCGGAGCCGGGGAAGCCCGAGCCGAGGCGCGCCCGCGGCTGGGCCCAGGGTTCCCGGCGCGGGTGCCAGCCCGCCCGGCGGCGCGGAGGAGGCGGCCCCACCCCGCGGCCCCGCGGCGGTACCTGCTGCGTGCTGAAGTCCCAGCCCAGGCAGCAGCGGCGGGCGGCGAGCTCGGCCATGGCCCCGGAGGGTCCGGCTGCGTGTCTGTCAGTCCGTCCGTCCGTCCCGCGGCGTGTCTGTCGCGGCGCCCAACGCCCGGAGACTCAGGGGCCCGGGGCCCGCCCCTCGCTCCGCCCGGCCGGACTCTGGACCCGAGTCACGAGGCGGCCTTGCGCTCTGGCGCCGCCTGCTGGGGGACCGGAGCGGGGACCGCGGCCGGCCTCGCCTGAGCCTCGGCCTTCTCACCTGTGCAGTGAACGGGTCCCCAGCGCAGCCGGCTTCCCTCCTGAGCCCAGCCCTCCGCGCCTCCGCGTCCTCACCGGCTCTCTGCAACCGCCTTGCCCTGACGCGGCGCGGCTTCCCTCGGAGCACACCTGGGCCAGAAGTTTCAACTGTAAGCCGGCTTGTCCTTGCCTGTCCCTCTGGACGCCCTGGGCCTGGAGTCCTCCACGGCTGTTTCTTGCGTCCTGGAGCAGCTGTCCCCCCACGGGGTGGTGATTCAGGGGTCACAGGTCACAGTGCCGGGGGCTTGGAGGCGCCGCGCTCTGACAGGCCCTGTCCAGACCCAGCACATCTGAGTGGCTCAGGCCTAGCGTGTCACAGCCCACGCCTGTATTTAAAATCAGAGGTCCTGATGCCCACACGCAGGAGCTCATTCGTTCCTGCAGCCTGCTGGTATTCATGGAGCTGGAGGCACCTTCTCCTCCCCTCATCCCACCTGGCTGCATCCTTCTTGTCCCTAGGGCTGACTTCTTTCCAGAAGCCCTCCCCAACACCCACCTATGTGAGAGGCTCCTGCTAGGAGCATACCAGCTCTCTAGAGCCTTCTCACACACTTGCAGTGGTCTGATTACCTATCTCTCTCCTTTGCTGAACTTGAACTGCCTGGAGCCCAGGTGGGATCCTCCTCACTGCTAGAGCAGTAAGGTGACAAAGTGCCTGTCTTCCAAGTTGTTCACAGATTACTGGGGACACAGTCACCACCTGCGACAATAGCCAAATACTGGCTAGCAGGTCAGGAGCAATTATGTAACCTGCTGAGTACATTTAATCCTCCCAATGATGCTGGGAGGTAGGTACTATTATCTCTATTTCTAAAAACTTTTAAATTAAGGTATAAAATACAGTAAAGTTTATAAAGTACACTAATCTTAAGTGCTTGATGGGTTTTAAAACTGTATGTATACACCCATATAGACACCACTGGGACCAAGACATAGAACATTTCCACCACTCCAGAAGTTTCCTTGATGACCTTTCCCCATCAAGATAATCACTAATCTGATATCCTAGCCCTCAAGGTAATCATTATTCTGATATCTACCAATATAGATTCACTTTGAACTTTGTATAAATTATCATACTCATTTTGTAGAATGATAAACTGAGCCATAAAGAAGTTAATTAACATGGCCCAAGGTCCCCAAATCAGTGGCAGAGCTAAGCCCAAAGCCATGAAGTTTGACTATAAAATCCACGTTTAACCACTAAATAAGACAATTATGATGGAATGATTCAGTGGGCAGCCTTGTGTGAAGACCTGTGGCGATATATGAACGTCTCCTGAAGGCCAAGGCTGCTGGCTTTCCAGAGCTGCCTCACGGGGAGGCCTTGTCTTGTTCAGGGGTGCTTTCCCCTATGGGCTGTGCACCTATCCCAGCCTGGTGAGTCATCCTCTCTCTCTTTTTTTTTTTTTGAGACAGAGTCTCACTTTCTTGCCTGGGCTAGAGTGCCATGGCATCAGCCTAGCTCACAGCAACCTCAAACTCCTGGGCTCAAGCAATCCTCCTGCCTCAGCCTCCTGGGTAGCTGGGACTACAGGCATGTGCCACCGTGCCCGGCTAATTTTTTTCTATTTTTAGTTGTTTGGCTAATTTCTTTCTATTTATAGTAGAGATGGGGTCTTCCTCTTGCTCCAGCTGGTCTCGAACTCCTGAGCTCAAGCAATCCTCCCACCTCGGCCTCCAGTGCTAGGATTACAGGCGTGAGCCACCGGGCCAGCCCATCCTTTTTTTTTTTTTTTTTATTTCAGGAAAATATGAGAGTACAAACAGTGAGCTAGCACCGCTTATATTATCCATCCTCTCTCTTGATCCAACTGTGGCCACAGGGAAGACTGGAAGGCTGAGAGCGCATTTGCCTATCTAAGGAGACTGCTGATCTGCCCTGTTATCAAGGAATGAAGACAGATCTCTTGTTCCAAGTTGCCACTGCCTCTCAAGTTGTCCTCCCTGTGGATGCCCTTAAAAGGCATACCCAGTAGTAGAGGGGTTTCGGGGAAACCCTCGGGCAGTGCTGCTTGGCTGGAATCCCCATGGCCTGGGGTGGGTCTTCTGC
>CAUYPO010008465.1:0-10668 GCA_963574435.1 Cheirogaleus major
ATTTCATGGTCTGAGACCATGGGAAATTGTTCCCTTGTGATACAATTCCAGAATTGACGGTTATCGCTGCTATGTTCAGATGCTTACGTACAAGGAACTAACCCTGGGTCTGTGGGGTATAAAAATAAAGCGACCAGTGCACTGGGCACTCAAGTCATGTGAAGTCTTTATGTGTGTCTGTGTCATTCTTTATGTTCTGTGTTCATCCCCTGTCCTGTAATCAGGCCACGTTCAAAAACCAAAAATCTCACAGTTACTCTATTTCACCTGAAATTCCAAATATCTTGGTGGTATATAAACCTCTCCATCAATTTAGATGGGACTTCTCATGATGCTGAAATATTTCACCCATTTTGAATATCTACTAGCCTCAAACTAATTACCCTTTCCCATATATGGTTTGCAGATAACTTTAGTAAAAACAGTTCATCAAAAATGAAAAGACTAGAAAACAGTTAGTAATTGATACCATCTATAAAATTCATCTGGTCAGGAATTTTTAGTCTATCTGGCTACCCCTGGTTCTGCTGCCCAGGCATAATTTCATTATCCCTTTTATTTTGTAAACTGTTCTTTTGCACTTTGTGAGGGTAATATCTTAGTCTCCTGTCCTCCATGATGCCTTTTGAAGTACGTGTTGGAAAATGTGTCTTTTTTCATGATCTTTAAGGTGTGCTGTGCTAGCCAGGATTATGGTTTCTTTTGCACATGGTTTCTAAAAGTTAGCTGGCTTCTGTTCTGTTTGCTTTCAGTGAGCACTGTGTACTAGCAGTGAATGCTAGACTCAAGCCTATGTTGTTTTTTGGTTTTTACTCTGCACCCATGTGTTTCTCCCTCATTTTAGTGAAAGTTACCCTAAGCTATCTAAAACAACAGACTGCCGGTTATATCTTTAATTTTATATTTGGCACTGGGATACCTCCCTTTTTTCTTGGCTTGGCAGTCTTAACATGCTTCCAAGGAGAAAGTCTTTGAGGAACAGCCATTTATTCTGCTACTTTGGGAACAGAGATGTTTGGGTTTCTGAAGATGTGGGACCCCCAATCTTTGAATTCCATTTCCTTCTATCAATGCTTACTAACTTTGGCAATTTTTTGCCTGAGCTGATTTATTTCTTTGCCACTTTCCTAAAGCAGTAAGAAGCAAATCAATGTTCCTAATATTCCAGTTCTTTCTAGAGACTTTCCTCAGAGCTGCATGCCCAATCAACATATGGTATCCACAGAGTCATAACAAGTAAGAATTGTACTGACGAGTTTTGCCACAGAATAAGTCTCACTAAGTCTACAAGTTCAATTCTAGTCTGCAATATGCTTTGCCTTTCTGCCAACTTCTCAAATTCTTAGCCAGTTCCAAATATTTTTTTTTTTTGTCACATCTAACATCTGGGATCAATTTCTGTGTTTCAGTGAAGAGATAACTACTAAAACCAAAGAGCCCTGCAAATACATGTCTGAATTAACAAGAATTTTATTTCTCCTTCATCCAACAGTCCTAGTTTTAGATAACCAGATTTCTTTTAGTTTTGGTTTCCAACACCCTTTAGGACAAGGGTCCTCAACATGTGGTCCATAGAATCCTGGATGTTCCTGAGATATTTTCAGGAAACCTCCAAGTCAAAATAATTTTCATAGTCATACCAAGATATTATTTGTCTTTTTCTGTATGGATATTTGCACATAGACATTGCATTCTTCATTGCCATGCAATTACAGGCTCATTGGAGGTAGTGGGGCATCATGAGATGCCTCCAGATCTTTACCTGGGTCTCACCACGCTCAGCAGCAGTTTCTGCTTCATCAAGGCCAGTCAGACAACCACAGTGACACTCACTGAAATGCCAAATGCTCACTACCAGCAGCCACACTTGGTCACTGGCATCCAGCACTGTCCAGAGCATCAGGATTGATCTTTTCTGCACTAAGATGGATCACATATCAAGGTCATATCCATCATCTCCCATGCCTTCCTGCCACGCTTCCCCTCCTTATGTTCTGCCAGCCTCAGATCAGAGTTCTGGGCACTCTGTGGCACAGCCTCAGCTCCAGCCTGTAGGTGGCCATGGCAGTGAGCTCAGGAAGCCGCGCAGACCCTGGAGATGACTTCTTAGATACAACATCCACGGCAGGATCCATCAAAGAAGAATTCATAAGCCAAACATCATTAAATATAAAAGTTTCTGCTCGGTGAAAAGTAGTGAAAAGACATGCCACAGACTAAGTGAAAATATTTCAAACACAATTTGATAAAGAACTATTCTAGGAAACATATGAAGAACTATTAAAACTCAATAATAAGCAAACAATCTGGTTAGAGAATGGGTCAAAGACGATCACAAACCCCTCACCAAAGATGACACACAGGTGACAAATAAGCATATGAAGATGCTCCACAACCTGTGTCATCAGGGACATGAAAACAAAAACAGTAATGAGATACCTCTATTTATTTATTAGAAGGGCCAAAATCCAGAACACTGATAACACCAAATGCTGATGAGGTTGTGGAGCCACAGGAGCACTCATTCACTGCTGGGGGGAATGCAAAAAGATACAGGCCCTTTAAAAGACAGTTTGGGAGTTTCTTAAAAAACTAAACATAGTCTTACCATATGATCCAGCAATTGTGATCCAAAGCAGTTGAAAGTTTATCTCCACATGTGAATCTTTGCATGAATGTTTATAGCAGCTTTATTTATAATTGTCAAAACTTGGTAACAACTGAGAAGCCCTTCAGAAGGATAAATAAATGGTGGTACATCCAGACAATGGAATATTATAGAGTACTAAAAAGAAATCAGCTATCAAGCCATGAAAAGAGATGGAGGAACATTAAATGCATATTGCTAACTGAGAAAAGCCAACCTGAAAAGGTGATATACTGTATAGTTTAACTATGTCACATTATAGAAAAGGCAAAAGTATGTAGGTGATAAAAAGATCAGTGGTTGCCAGAATTGAGGGGGGTGGAGGGATCAATAGGTGGAACACAGAGGATTTTTAGGGCAGTGAAACTACTCCATGTGACACCACAGTGGTGGACACATGTCATTATACATTTATCCAAACCCACAGAATTTGCAATGCCAAGAATGAACCCTAATGTAAACTATGGATTTTGGGTGATGATAATATGTCAGTGTGGGTTCTCAATTATACCAAATATGCCATTCTGGTGGGGGATGTTGTTAATGGGGGATGCTATCTCCCTGAGCAAGAAGGAATTCTGCCTTGAGGACAGAACTGCAACTCCTCTCTGAGTCTCCTATTTCATCAAATTATGGATTACCAATCTTTCACATCATGTGAGCCAATTCCTTAAAATCTCTTTCTCTCTCTCTGTCTGTACACACACACACACACACACCCTGCTGGAGAGTCCTGACCAAGACAGTCAGTCACTACATTTTGATCCGCACTGCCCAGCTTCAAGTTCCTTTCTCACCACTGTCTATAACAATTTGATTACTTCTGGTTCCTACTCTCAAATTGTGGGGTAAACACTTGCATATAATTAATGAACACAGGCTTCCCATTAATATGGTTCACTTGGAGAACAATCTGGGTTAGAGAATAAAAAAAGTGTTGCAACTTGTTGGATCTGTAGGCTTTACTTTGAGATGGTTTCTGAAAGCTTAATGTTTTATGGTCATGGTTTATTAATAATTGTGATAAACCTACAATTACAAAATTCTTTGTTGTGGAAGAAAATTTAGGCATTTTATTTTACAGTAGCTAAAACTGTGCAATTTTAAAGGTTTTCAAGGAACATTAATAATCCCATAAACTAGATATATGTAAAACTTTGTGACTCTCACATATTTAACCAAAAATATGTTGCAGAATGTTATTTATTCTACATTTATTGTCATGATGAACATGTTATGCAAAATATGCCAATGACAACTATGTTTCCATTCATTGCTTTGAAATTCTCATTATAATTTTATATCAATTCATTTTCTGTGTTTTCATTGTCTATTAATCTGTTCACCTCTTTTTCTCCCTGTCCTTCCACAATCCCCTTTATATAAGAATAAGTGAATGAAACAAAGTTATTTTAATATTTACTGCTTATTTTTAAAGCTTTGTATTTTTATTCTGAACTAAAATTATATTAATATTTTCTCAAAAACACAAAATAAAAATGCATTTTATATAACTATATTTTTTTTCAATGTAGCTTTTCTCCCTGTCTTTGTCTTGCTCTCTCTCCTCCCATCCCCACTTCCAATGCATACATAGTTTGATAGTTTGTGTGCATGTGCGTGTGTGTGGATGCATATGTATTTTTATAGTAACATAGTAGGTATCATATTACATTACTTATTTTTATAATTGATATCTTTTGTAAAACACTAATTTTATCTACTCTGTTGAAACTATAAATATGCTTAAATGGGAATTTAACTTGATATTATGAAAGTACATTTGAAAATATTCCAAAATCTTTTTCGCACAGTTGCAAAGCAAATGTGCATTGAACTGATATTTAATGCTTCTGATATTCAGGGATAAACTGTGGCCACTTCTCAAATCTGTCTGATATAATAAAATTCACTTTTCTCAGAACTGTCATTTTTATTTTAATTTGAATAAAACAAAAAGTTAGTATAGAGAATATCAACTTTAATTCAATGGAAAATCTCAGATTAAATGCAAATAGTACCATGTGAAGAAAGATAAATATGCTTATCAATCAGTATCTCTACAGAATTTAAACACAATTTTTTCAATAATTTTTGAATTAATAAATCCAATTGATTGATATAAGCATACTCTGAGCCAAGAATTATATCTGTCTCTGTTCTTACTGTAATTTCCTCTTTTAGTTTCAACCAAAATCTTGCTATCAATTCACATATGTTTCAGAAGCATTTGGGATTTTTATTGGATATTTCAAATATACCTATTTTCCATTTGGTTCATATTTGGCATATATGAAAACTAGTTATCGTTACAGTAGGCTGCTTTGAAGTATTCCATTTTACTTATCTTTTTATTTTACATGGTAAAAACTTATCTTTTTATTTTACACTGTATATTGTTGACATTTCCATAATCTTATTCTCATCTAGATTTCTTTTTTATGTGATTATCTTATTACATTTATCATTTTATACCCAATATGCTCACATTCTGACTAAGGTGCTCACTTTTCTCAAGGCTTAGCATTTCTATTTTATGAAGAATGTTCCATTTTTTCTTAGTTTTATAGGATTGTCACTGGGAATCCTTCTGATATAGTTTTCTGATTTATTTTGAAACTTTTCGTTCAAATGATACATAATATTCTGCACACTGTTTCACATTCTCCTATTTAGGTTTAAGCAATTTGTTCCCTATGGACTCGTTAGACATATGGCAAACTCCAGAAATTCATTTTTATAATTTTACTTCTTAACAGCTTTCTATTTGAATGTATTCTCTTGTGATCAAATCAGTTAACTTTTATATCTTATTAAGACTTTCAAGAACTTTAGATGTAGATTTTATCTTAATATACTATAAAAGAGAAGATATAAATTTGTTTTTCTTGACTTATTCTCAAAAAACAAAATTCTTAATTTGAAAACATATAAAACTGTTGAGTATTTTTAGTTTAGCTCTTTTTTCTTTCACTTCAATTCCTGAAAAAAAATGGCATTGATAATTTTTTAATCATACTATTTTCTAAACTTATGAACAATGTACTTTGTGTTTCTTGTACACCTGACTTAAACTGATCTAATCTGTAGTCCACTGTCATGTAAAATTTGGATCTCTTATTTAGAAATAGTATCTTTTTGGCACAATTTTAACAGTTTTTATTTTTGGCAAAAACTCATTCATACATAATCCTATTTGGCTGCTGGTTATTTAATATTGGTTGGCTTATCTTGTGGCTTAGCAAAATATATTGAGGTTACTATGAAAAAAATGTACCAACATGACATTAAAATACATTGGTGATATAATAGTATCAGCTATAGTATATCTGTGTTAAAACATTTGATATGGTATTTTTCTTAAATTTTTTTGAATTGGAAAATAAAATTATTTTAGTAACAATTTAAAAATATAGGTACATCTAAAAATATGTAGAAACCAATTAATAATAGCATTTTACTATTTAGTCACCTTTAACATATTGTAATATGTCATATGTAAATTTTATATCAAAGTAAAATTACAGAAATAATAAGCATACAGCCAGGTGAATTTTCACAAATGGAACACAACAATGTTTTAAGCTTCCAAATCAATAAATCAACATCACCAGAACTCTAGAAACACCTTGTACTTTTTCCAGTCACCATATCTCTCAGAATAACCATGATTCTACTTCTAGCATCATAGATTGCTCCATCTGTATTAGGACCTTAGGTGAGCAGTGCTGAAGAGCTCATGTGTTTTGTGTCTGGCTTCTTTTGCTAAACATTTTATTTGTAGGTAACGTTCATATCGCCATATAAAGTTGAGATTTGTTCATTCCCGTTGTTTTTGTCAATCTCCTCTGCCAATTCATAGCATATTACTGCTATGAACATTCTAATGATTGATTTAAGTGCATATACGTTTGCATTTCTGCTGAGTTTCTAACTAGGAATCGAATTTCTGCATCATAGCGTATCAGTATATAGTTTTCTTTCTTTACTGTCAAACCAGTGGTGTCTGAGTTTTGCAGTTGTTCTATCATCTCAATAACACTTGGTATGATTATCAGTCACCTGGCAAATGTGTAGTGGTCTCTTGTTGTGATTTTTATTTGCATTATTTGCATTTCCTTAAGGACTAATGAAATTAAGTGCATTTTCATGTATCATTTAGCTGTGTAGATATCTTTTGTGTGAAGCACCTGTGAATTTTTGCCTTTTTTGCTACTGAACAAAGTACCTGTATCTTACTAAGTTTAGAGAGGATTTTTGTATAAACGTAAGTACCTTGTCATATACCAATATTGCAAATATCTTCTCTCACTGGAAGTTTTATTTTCATGCTACCAATGGAATTTTTGATGACCAGAGTTTTAATCATTAATATGGTCAGTGTTGTAATTTTTTCTTTATGGTTAATTTTTTTGCCCTGTTTGAGGTATTTTTCCTCACCATCTGTCATAAACGTAGTCTTGTATGTTTTCTTCTGAAAGTTTATTGGTTTATCTGTCACATTTATATTCACAATCCAACTAGAATTGATATTTATGAATGTTGTAATGTACGAATCAAAACTTTCCCCTAAAAGATCCAATTGATTCAGTACTATTACTGAGAAGACTATGATTTTCTCACTTTAGAGCAATATTATGTCATAAATAAGTGCATTCCATATGTGTGAGTCTGAATGTTCTCTTTTTTTCCATTTCATTGATTTAATTTCCTATTATTAAGAATTAAATATTTCCTTATTATGTATTTGGATTTGATTAACTCCTATTTTTTTCAGCTTTTAAAAATTTTTTTATTGAGAGAAAAGGGTTGGATTTTTTTATGTTTGTATATTTGTTTATGTTTTTTAGCCTTGTCAAGTTTGCTTTATGTATTTAATATTATTCTGGGGTACACACAGATTTGGAATTGTAATGTTTTCCTTTATGTAGATTCAAAAATAATGGAAAGTATGGTATTATATTAGACTGTCTAAAATATTAATTGAAACGTGTGTGTGTGTGCCTGTGAGGATGTTTGTGTGCATGCATGTGTGTGGTAATTGCTAATAACTGGGAAAATAAAAATAATTAACATTTTTTTTATTTCTCAAATTATAAATTTCTTATGTTTAGAATTTCTCACAACACTTTGCACTCCAAATTTTTGAGGTTACAATTTTAAGATGATTTGAATTGGGTGTATTTTTTATGTGGGGTTGAAAGCTTTATAAATTCAGTATTTGACTGTAGCATATTAGATTAGGTAAAAAATTAAGAAGTGAAACTTTTATATGTTTGCAAAGCAGTGTCGGTCTGGGACCGAGGGGCCAAAGCCTAACAACATGTGGTGATCACTACCTTCCTTTTTACAGAATCCATTGTTGCTCTGAGAGAAATACAAAAAGATATCTTTGAGGATGGCAGAAAACTATCTACTTGATATGGGGTATAGCAACCTCATGCTGGGCACCCGAGGTAGTATAAATACTCATTAACCTTCAGCATCGTTCAAGGCAATTTAACAACATTAAATGAAGAACACAGCATAGGAAAGGAAGACAATTGAGATAAACCAGTTCTTGGCAAAAAAGAAAGTTTTATATTAATGCCACTTGTAATATTTAACATGGCAGATGCCCCTTTTATACATCCTCAAAAATCATTTGAGACGAATTTTGGCAGTTCAGAAGAGGCAAGGATTTGTCAATCAAGCTGGCAGGGGCTTAACCCATTACAACTTAGGTGAAAAAGTTAGTGGGCTCTTCTTTATTTTCATTAGGTAGCCAATATAGACTTTTGTATGAGTAATGGATAAGAATAGAGAAAAATGCAAACAAATTAGTTTGACCACAAAAATGTCTAATGTCTCCCATTCAAGTATTAACCAGGCCCGACCCTGCTTAGCTTCCAAGATCAGACGTGATCGGGAGTGTTCAGGGTGGTATGGCCGTAGACAAAAATATGTAATGTCATTTAAAAATCTGAATACCTCACCAATTTCCAATAAAAATATTTTTAAAGAGTGGGCAGCATGGCGAAAGTACTTAAGGTAAAAGAAAAGCATTTGCAGCAGCTGTCAGTTGGGAAGTAAGTTGGCGTGTTTGAAGAACAGAGAGATTTGGAGCCTGGAGGAAAAGGAAGAACAGGGGTATTTGGTGCGAAATGCCATTAGAGAAAGAATGGCCGTGAATGCATGATCTTGTATGTCATATTCATAGATTTGAAGTATGATTTAAATAAGTGGGAATCCATGAAACATTTAAGTTTTGAAATAATGTAATCCAATGTTTTTCCATTTTAGAAAGATAAATTGGGCTCTATCTTTAGAATGGATGAGAACGGAACAAGACATGAGGTACGAGTTAATAATAGATTCTTAATGTCATCAAGTCAAAAGAAATGATGATTTCCCCTATTTGATTACTTTGATTACTTTGGTAACAGTGGAAATTTGTGGAAGTAACTGAATTAGGAGTATATTTGGTAAAAAGAACTAATGAGAATGTATAAACTGGACATAGCATTGATGTGAGAGAGATATGACACTAATTATTTCCAAGATTTTTATGATAGCAACCACATGATAAGGGAACAATAGAGAAGGGAATGTTTTATTTAAAAATTTGGTGACAGAAAGCCCCTTTAAGAACCAGATTAAATTTCTCCATACCTCTGTTTATATCTGAACACATTTGCAAGAAATATGTTTATGACCTTGAAAACTCTTCATAGAAACAGAGTTCACTGAATTCAAATATGGGAAGAATGCTGGCCGGGGGCGGTGGCTCACGCCTGTAATCCTAGCACTCTGGGAGGCCGAGGCAGGTGGATAGCTCAAGGTCAGGAGTTCGAAACCAACCTGACCAAGAGCGAGACCCCGTCTCTACTAAAAATAGAAAGAAATTAATTGGCCAACTAGAAGTATAGAAAAAAAAATTAGCTGGGCATGGTGGCGCATGCCTGTAGTCCCAGCTACTTGGGAGGCTGAGGCAGGAGGATGGCTTGAGCCCAGGAGCTTGAGGTTGCTGTGAGCTAGGCTGACGCCATGGCACTCACTCTAGCCTGGGCAACAAAGTAAGACTCTGTCTCAAAAAAAAAAAAAAAAAAGAAGAATATAAAAGTGCCTTCAGCCAGACATGGTGACTCATGCCTGTAATCCTACCACTTTGAGAGGCTGACCTGGAGGATCACTTGAGCCCAGGAGTTTGAGGTTGCAGTGTACCGCACTCTAACCAGGGTGACAAAATGAGACCCTGTCTCAAAAAAAAAAAAAAAAAAAAAGAGTGCCTTCACAGAGCTCAAGGTCCATTGGGAGAGAATTTATCATCTGTCCTCCCTCCTGGAATGTGAGCTCTGATGAAGACACTGGCCTTGTTTTTCTTGGTTTCTTACAGCATTTGGAATATTGCTTAAGCCAAAACACATTATTGATAAATAAACATGTATTGAATAAACAAAGGAATGTGTATGAGGGGCAGATAAATCAAGGGTGGTGGCCCCTGTCAATTTTAGCCAGTTTTTTTGGGTTTTTTGTTTTGCAAATTAGGAGTCCACCTAGTGGTCATTCGGGGGAAGGCATTCTGGGAAAAGATACAAAAGTACAGACAGAAAGCAATGGAAGAAACAGATCATCTGGGTTTTTTTTGTTGTTGTTGTTGTTTTTTATTTCAGCATATTATGGAGGTACAAATGTTAAGGTTACGTATATTGCCCATGCCCCCTGCCCCCCTTGTGATTTTTTTTTGAGACAGAGTCTCACTCTGTTGCCTGGGCTAGAGTGCCATGGCATCAGCCTAGCTCACAGCAACCTCCAACTCCTGGGCTCAAGCAATCCTTCTGCCTCTGCCTCCTGAGTAGCCGGGACTACAAGTATGCGCCACCATGTCCCGGCTAATTATATATATATATATATTGTTTTTTTTAGTTGTCCAGCTAGTTTCTTTCTATTTTTCTAGTAGAGACAGGGTCTTGCTCTTGCTCAGGCTGGTCTTGAACTCCTGAGCTCATATGGATCGGCCTGCCTCGGCCTTCCGGAGTGCT
>CAUYPO010008466.1:0-18319 GCA_963574435.1 Cheirogaleus major
TTTAGTTGGCCAATTAATTGCTTTCTATTTATAGTAGAGACGGGGTCTCGCTCTTGCTCAGGCTGGTTTCGAACTCCTGAGCTCAAACGATCCGCCCACCTCGGCCTCCCAGAGAGCTAGGATTACAGGCGTGAGCCACCACGCCTGGCCTGCTCTTGTTTTTGAAACATAATTTTCCTGTGAATACAATTGTAGATTGACAGTACTTTCTATTAGCAATTAGATATACTATTTTACTGTCTTCTGGCTGCAGTTGTTGCTGCTGAGAAGTCAGCTGTCAGACCAACTGGCTTTTTTTTTTTTTTTTTTTTTTTTAGGCAGAGTCTCACTCTGTCTCCCAGGCTAGAGTGCCATCGCATCAGCTTAGCTCACAGCAACCTCAAACTCCTGGGCTCAAGCAATCCTGCCTCAGCCTCCCAAGTAGCTGGGACTACAGGCATGTGCCACCATGCCCAGCTAATTTTTTCTATCTATTTTTAGTTGGCCAATTAATTTCTTTCCATTTTTAGTAGAGACGGAGTCTCGCTCTTGCTCAGGCTGGTCTTGAACTCCTGAGCTCAAACGAGCCTCCCACCTCGGCCTCCCAGAGTGCTAGGATTACAGGTGTGAGCCACCACGCCCGGCCCAACTGTGGCTTCTTTGAAGGAACTGCTCTGCAAATCAAGTGAGGGCCTACTTGTACTTTTAGTTTATTGTGGGACTTCTTTCCTGCAATCTGCACCCCCACCTCCAAATACACTGTCACTGCCCAACTCAGATTGGCAGATAGTCAGGGAGATGGGGGAGTTATTTCTTGTTCATGTGTGCTGTACTTAGTTGTAGCTACTGGGATCTCCTATTTTAATTGGGTCTGGGTAGAGGATTCTTTATTTTACTTACTACTTCTATGGGCCCTTAGCCTTGCCTCTCATTTTCTTGTTCACCTTGTTAGACAAATGCTCTCAGGGCAAACACCAGCTTAAGTGTTCTAGGCATCTCTCAGGGTTCTGTTTACACAGTTGCTGGCTTAAGAATTTGGTGCCAGTTTACAGATGGTTTTAAGAAGGTTTGTTTGTTCATTTTCTTATTTTATATCTAGTATTTTTAGTTGCTTTCAGAGGGATAGAGTTGTCTAAATATCTTGGCTAGTATCTTACAAGAATCGAGAAATCCCATATTCTTGGTTCAATGAGTTACTAAAGCAGTAAACTATGTAAAATAAACCCCAGGTTCCTTGAAGCCTTTAGAAGAAAGATCAATGTAC
The DNA here is from genome assembly GCA_963574435.1 of Cheirogaleus major. NCBI lineage: Eukaryota > Metazoa > Chordata > Mammalia > Primates > Cheirogaleidae > Cheirogaleus > Cheirogaleus major. Next base: position 1,244 of record CAUYPO010008466.1, read on the forward strand.
CAGCATGAAAATAATTAATGTCAGTATTTTAGATATTGATTTTGGTGCTCTTTATTGGAAAAGTAGGCATGTAGACTAAAATTACATTGGTAGCAAAACTTTCTTTTCAAGACTGCCTACAATGCATTAGATCTGTTTAACACCATTTAAACATAGTATAGCTCTTCATTAATAAACGTACCTATTTTTCTAATAAACATAGCTTTTATTATCATGATATGATGAAATAGGTCTTTGATTTAAATAATAGACATTAGTTTAATCCAGTTATCCCCTCCAAAGTGTTAATTAAGCAGAAAATACCACCGATCTTATGACTTTGATGATGTCCCATGGGGAATCCTAAGGTCTAGGGTCACTTATTTCAGGTGATAGCAAGTTGAATTGGCCTGACAATCTCACTGAGTTTATAGAGCGCTGGGATGACACACGGCCCCTTTCAACCTACGTGCTAAAATAATTGTGATTTTCTAGTACTACGAATTGGTTCTCTTAGGAATTGACTGACAATTGTGATGTAAAGCACATGTGAAGATATTTGAGAGGGCATCTGTAAATAGCACATTTCCCCCTTACAATCAGGGGAGAGGTTTCAGAACTTCATGAGAAATAAGACAAAGAACAGGGCATATAGGACAAAGTATCATATTTGTATATAATGAGAACTAGGGTGGAGGACATAGCTTATATCTGTGGGCACAAATAGGTTTCCATATATTGGACCCCCACATTAAGGAAACTTAGCATTCCCCAGATATAGCAGCATTCTCTAAATGGGGTACCTGTCCAGGTAAGTCTTATAACTGGGGAATATGAGAATACAACTCTGTGGGTGGCCTGTCCCCAAGGGAAAAGGAAGAAGAGCTGAGCATTTAGGCATGTCCAGTTTATTGTTTCCAAATTTAACAAATGGATGACACATTTTATTTCCCCCTGAGCAGAATGAATGATGGAACAGAGAAGCTGGAAGTGTTATATTAATTTATTCTGGCCACATGGAAGGAAACACAGAAATGGCAAGATGAGAAGGAAGAGTTCTTTCCGATACTCATTTTGAGAAATGAAATGTGTTGAAGTTTGCAAAATTGAAGTGTGTTTAAAATTTCTAGCAATCTTATAGTTCATGCTATATGCTATTAATAGGAAGAAAAGCTAACATTTATTGAGAATTTGCTACTTTTCATGATCAAGATTGTGTTCATATATGCTGTCTTATTTAATTCTCGGACTGCCTTGGGTTTTATTATCTCCATTTTATATATAATGAAGCTGAAGCACAGAGATGAAAATGCCCAAGGATATATAGCTAGTACAGTACAAAACCGTGGCTTGAAATTAGATATAGCTCAATATTTTCTTATTTTAAAAATCATTTTACATGAAAAATACATAAATTTGGATTGAGAAAGTAATACACACATACTATAACAATGCGAACAATGCAAAAATGTCTAAAGTAGAATTAGTGAATTCCCTCTCCTCACAACCCATACCTATTATAATCATTAACTGAGTGTTATATATCTTTTTGTGCCCTTCCTGTACTTATATGTTTACATGTATATGTATACTGTTAAGCAAATATAGGATATTATACATATAATTCCTTAGTGTATTTTTTAATATTTTAAATTAAGGTATACTTTATGTAATATAAAATGCTCAGATATATAATATATGTGTATTGTAAATAGTTTTTCCTGGCCTGAGATACTATGAGGCTTAATGGTGTCATGAGCAGAAATTTAAAATTTTAATGTTTAATCATTTTTTTATGCTTAATGTCTTTTTGTCTTACCTAAGAAAGCTTGGCCTACCTCAAGATAGTCAAGATACTCTATGATCTCTTTTAGCAGCTTTATGGTTCTAACTTTTACATCTAAGTTTGTGATTCTTCTCAAATTAATTTGTGAGTGTGGAGTTTGCTGAGATGTTTTTTATGGCCCAGAACATGGTCTACTTTGGTAAGGTTTCATGTGATTTTAAAAAGAATATGTATTCTACTTTTGTTGAGTGGAATGTTCAGTAAATGTCAAAGTTGGTTGATAGAGTTAGCCAAATCTTCTGTGTCTTTACTGACTTTTTATCTCTTTTATTGGCTTATTATTATACATCTTTTTAAATAGTGTATGCCTCTAATTTATCACAGTTGACCTTCAAATAATGATATACAAATTCATATATAATATATGTGAACCTTATATAATATTAAAACTATATGCCAGAACCTTATCATTATTTTTTATAGACAGGGTCTCTCTCTCTCACCCAGGCTGTAGTGTAGTGGCCTGATACAACTCACTGCAACCTTGAATGCCTGACCTAAAGCAATCTAACTACCTCATCCTCCTGAGTAGCTGGGACTATAGGCATATGCTACCACCCCCAGCTAATTTTTTTTGATATTTTGTAAGCCAAGGTCTGGCTGTGTTGCTAGGCTGGTCTCGAACCAGTTTCAAAAGATCCACCCCCTTCCACCTCCCAAAGTGCTGGGATTATAGGTGTGAGCCACCCTACCGGGCCCAGAACCTTATTTATATAATGTATATAATGATACACAAGCTCATAAGAACTATTAATATATATAAGAACCTTACTCTAGAATAATGTAGTACTTCTAGCCATTCTACTTTTGTCATACATTTTATATCTACATATGTTGTAAACCTCATAATACATTGTTATTTTTGCTTTAAACAGCTATGTTATAAAGAGGTTCAAAAAGTAGGGAAAAGAGTCTACTATATTTATTTACATATTAACCATTTTTATTCTTTTTTTGTATATCTAGTTTTCCTGTCAACATCATTCTCCTTCTCCCTGAAGGGTTTCCTTTAATATTTTTGTAGTGCAGTTCTGCTTGTCATGAATTAGCTCAGCTTTCGCACGTCAGAAGAGTTCATTTTGCCTTTGTTTTCGAAAGATATTATTGCTGGGATTTGTGGGTTGACTGTTACCTTTTTTTTCTTTTGGTGCTTTCAAGATATTGCTCTACTATCTTCTGATTTGTATTGTTTCTGATGAGAATTTTCTGCCATCCTTATCTTTGTTCCTCTGTATAGAATGTATCTTTTTACTCTAACTGCTTTTAAGGTTTTTTTTTCTTTATTACTGTTTTTTAGCAGTCTGGTTATGATGTACCTTGTTGTGATATATGTCTTTGTTTCTTCTTCTTGGGGCTCATTGAAGTTTCTTAGGAGTAGAGTTATTAGTTTTCACAAATCTTCAAAATTTTCAGCCAGTATTTCAAGTATTTTTTTTGCCCCTCCATCTAGGATTCTAACTACATGTATATTAGATCTTTTGAAGCTGTCTCACAATTCACTGATGCTCCCTGTTCCTTTTTTTTTTAGTTTATTTTGGATAGTTTTTTACTGCTAATTGCCGTGTCTTCAAGTTTAATCATTTAGTCTGCAGTGTCAAATCTGTTCATCCTATTCACTGTATTTTTCCTATAAGACACTGCATAATTTATCTCTAGACTTTTGATTTGGGTCACTTTTATATCTTGTGTTTCTTTCCTTATGCTTATGCTTTCCTCTTGAGTATATGGACTATATTTATAATAGCCGTTTAATATCTTTCTACTGATTCTATCATCATTTTCATTAGTTTTTTTTTCTTATGAGTCATATTTTTGTGCTTCTTTGCCTCCTTGGTAATATTTAATTTAGATGTCAGACACAGTGAATTTTATATTGTTGTGTGCTGATTTTTTTTTTTTTTTGGTATTCTAGTACTTTTGGGCCTTTTTTTAGACTCATTTATATTACTTGAAAACAGTTTGTTTCTTTTGAGGCTAACTTTTAAGTACTGTTAGGACCATCCAGAATAGCTTTTAGTCTAGGGTTAATTTGGTCACACCACTGAGGCAGTGTCTTCCTTTAGGGCTCTCCTTGATGTCCTGCATGTAGGTGATTTTTCCACTTTGGCTGATTGGTACACGAATTATTCCTAGGCATGAGTGATCTGAGGATTATTCTGCCTGTTCCTTATGATTTTAAAATCATTTTGCAATTTTTCTGTTATATTGTTTATTTTCCAGACTATTTCAGCATTTTTATTAAAATATGCATAGAATTATGTTATGCTAGCTTGCTAGTAAATAATGAAATGATTATTTGTAGTAGTTTTATAATAATCTGAAAGAGTTGCCACACCTTCCTGGATGCCTTAACACATCCAGGGGCAGATGATATAGTCTTGGTATCATATTAATAACATTATTTGCAGAGGTTATAAAAAAGGACATGTATGCATTTCTCACACTAATATTCTTTTAATCTCCCTGTTCTGTCTCTCTCTAGGAGGAACGTGTTGTGAATCACATGGCAGCAAAGATTATTGAAAATGTCTGTACTACCTTTTCTGCTCAAGCCCAGGGCTTTATTACAGGAGAAATTGGACCCGTTTTATGGTACCTATTCAGACATTCTACTGTTGATTCTCTTAGGATAACAGCAATATCGGTAAGATGGAGCATCTTTTGGGGATATATCTGGGTATATTTAAACACCAAGTTTGAAGAAATGTCCCAGCATAAATTTAATTGAATAGGTAGGAAACTGAAATCTCAGAGTAACAATAGTTGGTGAGAGCAATGACTTGATTTTCTTCTCCTAAGGCAGAGTTTTTAAAACTGGGTCTGGAAAACCTTGGGACTGTCGGGGAATTCCAACAGGACCCTGTTAGGACATTATGGTTTCAAAAACTATCTGGAGGTGGTAGTGGAAAACTGTGGCAGTAGATAGGGGACCGGATTTGGTTGTTACATTTTTAATGTCCCCTGACTTTTCCCGTTAGTGCCCTCCTTTAGATTTTGTGTTAAATGGATTTATCATATGGTTCAGATGAATTTATTTTAATGTTCAGGCACCTGTGGTTTTTCAGTTTTTGTGTTTTGATTGGTTGTTTGTTACTTTGCTCACATGGTTATAATGACTTGGTATTCAGAATAATTATGACGATATGTTAATATGCTTATATCAATTTAATACTCTGTTGAACAAATATAACCCTCTCTCATATGATTTATTTAAATACCTCTTTGAATTACCAATCTCGTCTGGGCTTTCCACATTATATGGCACCCTCACCGTACCTCTAGTCAGCTCACTCTTGGACTTGTCTCAGTGGCAGTTTCACACCTTACGTTCTTTCCTTAAACTTCCAGTCCCACACTTTCACCCTGCATCCTCACTAAATGACTTGCCCCCTGCTGCCCAGGGAAAATGAAGACGTGCAATGGGAACTTCCTTCTGCCGTGTAAGTATACCTGTTGTCATGCACATGAGTTCTTTCCTTCCTGGTACAATGGACAAGTTGTCCTTTCTTCTGTCAGAGACAAACCTCTCCACGTTTCTCCAAATCTTCTTCCTGGTCCCTTCTTGGGAACCTTAGTTGTGATTAAAAATGGTTATTTTTGCCCTTTCCTACATTTCAAATCTCTCCTTCTCTACTAGATCATTCTATTTAGCATTCAGATGTTCTTTAATTTGCTCCATTAAAAACAAAACAAAACAAAACAACACAGGACACACACAAACATGTCAACAGTCCCCAGGCTGCATATCCTCCCTTCACAGCCATACCTCTAAAGAATTGTTGCCACACACTGTTGCTCCTTTCTGGCCCCTGTTTCCTCCTCAGCCCAATCTGGCACCTGTCCTAAAAATGCCACTGAAGTTGATCTTGATAAGGTTACTAATGACTTTCATGTTGCTAAATCCTGTGGATGTTTATGATATTTTTCAGTTCTTATGTTACTTATATAATCTTAAAAATCAAGGAATTAAAAATCCTGCTTTCTGAGTATCATAAAGAAAGGACATATGACATTCATCTCATACACACACACACACACACACACAAACATATCTGTTTCCGGGGCCACATGTTTTCAAAATTTTAAAAAGATCATACAGCTAATTATGATATTAATAATTAAAGAGAAATTGTCACAAAAAGTACCAGAAAGTTACAAAGTATACCAGTGAACTTTCTCAAGGCATCTTTGAATCATATTTTAAGGCATCCATTTTAATCCTGGGTCTTTAAAAAAAAAAACCTGTCTTGCTTTAATTGGATTTATGCTATCAGTTTCATCTTTGTACTTGGCTTCTTTTTTTGGTTAAGTTTTTCCAATTGTTCCCACCCAAGTCTCATACCTAGTCCTTCTTTTCTTCATCTGACTCATCAAGCTTGGCTCTTTCATCTTGGGCTTCTTATACTTTGTTCTTAGCATTCATCTGAATCGTTAATTTTAACTGAAATTTTACCAGTTGCCCCAATAATGTTTTCTTTTCCTTTCCTGCTCCAGGATCCTATTCAGGAGCATGTGTTGTATTTTGTTTTTATAGCCTTTATTGTCCTTCAGTCTGACACAATCCTTTAGTCTTTGTTTATTTCATGTCATTACAATTTTAAAGAGTACAGAGCTTTTATTTTGTAGAGTAAGGCTCAACTTGGGTCTGTCTGGTGTTTCCTCATTAAATCTCTATAGCATCCGTTGATGACTCGTAACTGTACCAGATATATCGATTGTGGTTGCCATGTGATCATCATTTGTATTATTCCTTTTACATTAGGGACAAATATTTTCTATAAAAGACCAGATAATAAAAATTTGAGGCTTTGTAGGCCACATACAGTCTCTGTATTCTTTTTGTTTGTTTTGCTTTCAATAACCCTTTAAAAATGCAAAAACCATTCTTTTTGTATTGATCATGAGCTATACAAAATCAGGCTGTACGCCTTAATTGGAATTCTATTTTGAGGACACACTGTCTCTTCTCCTGCATTTATGTATGTATGTATGTATGTATTTATATCATTATGGACTCACAGATACCTGTTTTACTCAATGAGTTGTAATGTGATCTATTTATTGTTTAGGTGCTCAAATTATCCCAGATTTGGCCGGTGGGATCCTTTGAAGCTGGCTTCTGTGTCTTTTTTACCTATTTCTGTCACTGTTGGAGCACTTCCTCACCTTCACACACCGTACAGTGTTCTGGGCTCATTTTCTACTTTTCCTGCACCAGTCCCAGAATTAGTCATTTCTCCAAGAAATCCTTAGTATTGAGAGATGAAGATTTGCATGCTCTTTGTATTCGTTGCTGGGGATGAGGGTGGTGTCATTGTTTCTAGACCTTCTGAATGTTCAAAGCTAGATAAAATATATATACCCATAATACACATTTATATTTTTAAAATATGTGTCATTGTACATATTTGGGGAAAAACCCTCATAAATTTATATTGATACTTCTATTATAATTTTAATATCTTAGGATTCTTTTTAGTCTTCCCTCTTTCTGTGTTTGTAAATCCCTTCTCGGAGAGAAACCGGGTTCCCATTATTCTCAATGTATGTGCTGATTTGCTCAGTCAACTTATTTCCATGCTGTAACAAACTCCTGTCTACTCTGGCTGCCTCCTCCTGGGTTCCCCTCCATCTCCCTTGCTACTGCCACTGTGCTTCCTGGGCCCCTCCTTGGCTCATTGCTCTCTTTTCCCTCATTGCCCCCCTTTCTCAGACAGATGTATTGACATGGTGAGGGAAGGTTAGAACATGGGTTAAGGAAATCAAAGGGCTAGATGTCATCTTGGGGACTTTCCCTTCCCTTAACTCCTTACACTTCACTGTTTACAACCAGCTAGTCAGCCCGGCCTGTGATCCTGATTCCTTGGCATCTCCTAGATCTGTCTACCTCTCTGTGGCTGTATAGTGTTAGAACCCAAATCCGCAGGACCGCGGGACAGAAAGACAGAGTCACCGAGGCTGTAATCACCAAAAGGCGTTTTATTATCTGGCTAGCTAGGGTCTAAGCCTCAGAGCACCACCAGCGCAGTGGCCTCTATTCAGGCAGGGACCCCGAATGGGGTGGGTGTAAGCTTTTTATACTCAGTGCACATAAGCTGTTCACGCGCTGATCATGCATCTGCCCTGTACAGTGATTTGTTCTACATTCTGATCACGCAGCTGCCCATTACAGTGATTGGTAAGCTCCTTATCTGCCATTTTTTTCTGCCTTTTACTTTACCCTGTCCTTGATTGGTCCTAACCTGTTCCAGGTCCCAGTCGATGGGCTCTGGAATCAGCACTTTCTCCTGCATTTTGTTTCAGCCCATAATGCCCTGTGGTAAGCTGCGGTCAGCAAGCAAGCAGTAAACAGAAGCTAGATGACAGCCGTTAGCCTAATAGCCCAGTATTCTACAATAGCTACCCCCATAATCCAGGCCACCACCATCTCTTACCTGGACCACTGGAGTAACTTTCTAAATGGTATTCCAAGGGTCAGTGTTATACCCCACCAACTCCATCATCTACACAAAGTGACCTTCATAAAATCATATCTCCTCCTCTTATCTGCTTAAGCTTTTCAAAACTTTCCATTTTTTTTTTTTGAAGGATTGATAATACTTTATCCAAAGTACTAGGCAGAAGTCAAGAATTGGTGAGTGCTTTCAGTTTTAGGGTAGTGTTTAATATTTAAAGCAGATAGCACATTTTGCTTAGTAAATTAGTTATGTTTATTTTATTAATGATGCCTTATAAATTGTAAACTCCTTGAAATCTGGGGCTAAGTTTTGTTCATCTCTCTCTCAGTTTGATACCAGGCCTCTTGACTGTAAGTTAGGACTTTTCTTGCAAAGATTAAGAGGGAGCCTCCTCCTGTCTCACATGTGAGTAGAGGGCAAAGGTTAACATCAAGCCCCCTTCTTTACTTGGAGACACAGAAAAAGAGGCCACAAAGGTCCTGCTAATATGAAAGGGGGTGGCATAATATAAAAGGAGGGCAGAATATAACATGAGGTCATTGTTTGTAGATACTAAAAGAAAGTTATTCTATCATAATCTTAAGAAAATTGTACCTGTCTTGTAAACAGATTTACATGAGGATTTATTAGAGAATGAGGTTATAGAAACTGAGAATATGCATCTGGAAGATACTTCACACACATTCTTGGGGAGGAATGACAATTGCTTCCTAACTGGGCTGGCTTACAGAGCCAAACTTCCTTCTCAATGTCTTTTCCCATATTCACCTCTCAGGAATGTGTCCTGGACCCATTTGGTGATAAAGATCAAAATTCTTAACATGACCTTCAAGATCCTGTATGATTTGGCCCCTGCCTACCTCTTTTGTTTCATCTCCTAACATTCATTCCCTCACTCACTGTGTCTGAACCAAACTTATGTTCAGACATTTTCTAGAATTTTTCTGCCTCTGGACCTTTCCCCTTGCTGTTCCCTGTTCCTGGATGCTCTCTGCTGGCTTTTCACATGGCCAACTCCTTATCTTTCAGGTCTCTGCTTAAGTGTCACCTCCTCAGTTTGGATGTCCCTGGCTCCGTTCTCTCCCCTCTAATGAACACAGCTGTATTTATTTAACTTATTTATGCACAGTTTTTCCCATTAGAGTGTCAGTTCCAGGAAGATAAGAGCCCTGCTTGTTCCTTTTCTGAGCGCATGGTAGGTGCTCCATAGACACCTGCTGACCAAATGAATGAATGAGTGGGTGAAGGATAGCGTTGCTCAGTGCTGAGGCAGCAACCTGCTCCTTGTTCCCATTGTGACTGTCTGCATTTATTGCCTCTGTCACTGATTATCTGACCCATTTCTCCTATTGATCTCTTGGCCCCATAGATTCCTCTATGCTGGTCTGCCCTACTTGGGAATTTGTTAGAAATGTAGTTTTTTGGGCCCTAACCCAGACCTACTGAATCAGAATCTCTGGGGGTGGTGGGGGAGGAGAATGGGGAGAGAGGCCCAGTAATCTGCATTTCAACAAGCTTCCAGGTGATTTTGCCTGTTCAAGTTTGAGAACCACTGCCCTAGACCTTGGAGCTCTTAGAAAATACTGGCATGGCTTGGAGCAAAAGATGATTAACTTCCCTTTACTAGTCAGGAGGGGCCACGTTGGTAGGAATTGGTAGTTGGAGGGAGTGGGCCTGACTTGGGGAATGCATCGAATAGGTGAAAGTGATTCTTGGAATTATTGGGATTATAGTGAATCTCTATAGGAACCATAGTGGGAACCAGAGAAACCTGTAGAGTTAGGTTGAGTTAAAATGGTTCCTATGAGGGAGGTAACTGGAGTAATCATAGTTACTGACACGCTGAGATGAAAAGATGTCAAAAGTGAAGTGTGCAGGATAGTGGTTCTCATTGGGGTTGGAGGAGAGCTTTTCAAGCAGCATTCACTGCTTCCTCTTCTCTGTCCATCCACCCCTCCCCCTGTTCTGATACATCTTAAGATCTCTCAGGGGTCAGATGAGAGTATGTGTAGTTTGAAAAAACTCCCGGTAATTTTATATGACATCAAAAAATCATTTGAAAGACCAAAAAGAAAATGGTTCTTAAACCTTTTCTTCCTTCATGTTCATGTTTTTAATAGATATGCAGCCTTCAATTTTGAATGAGTCTATTTCTTAGAAACTGCTTTTATTAAACAGACCGTAAGAAAACTCAAATTCTAGAGGTAACACTGAATGTTCATTTTGAAGTGAATTTTGAACTGGAACTCTTCTTTCCAGTTTTAACAATATAATCTCAAACTCTTTTAGTAAGTATAATATTTGAAAACCAAATCACTGAAGATAAGACTTGACATTTGATTTTTTTAATTCCCAAACTATAAGCACTAATACACTGTCAAGGCTCTGTGCATCTTCTCAGTTTCTCGGAAGTTCTCAATTGAGTTTGAAATTCAGAGGCAAATTAAAGATTATTTTCTCCATGAGCTTTTCGAAATGGAAAATCTGTTAGGCTTTCGAGTGGCATTCTGAAGAAGAGACATTCTGGTTGCCCTCATATTGCTTGAATTCTACTGAGAAGTGGTCTGGGCAAATCTTTCATCAAGAAACTTCCCCATGATAATTAGGCAGGGATTTTATATCAATTAGGCAGGGATTTTATATCAATAGAAAGTCAGTTTTGCTGTGCCAGTTCCTCTAAGAATTGTTATAGTGCTAATGAGACATTGTTTTGCTGTGTTGAAGTCACTATTGGGAGAATCCTAGTTTGCTTGAAAAAATCTTTAGGGACATCATTTAAAATGCCTTTTTGAAAAAAATACTTGGATTAGGAAAATAATTCTGTTTTTATATCATAAACAGCAATTTTCTTAGATTCATTACAAATATGTTTTAAATACTTCCATTCTTCAATCAGAACCAGCTTTTTAAAAAAGTGAATTTATTTTTCATATTCCTATTTTCAGATATTATCGCTTCTTTTCTACTGAAACTTAAACAATTTGGATTTTAGATCAAAGAGCCCTACTTTTATATTTCCTAAATCATGATGTCTACTTTATCCATCTGTAACTCCTTGGGAAGAAAGAAGAGAGACTGAAATATTATTTGAAAAGCACCCAAACTAGAGTTTTATTATTCAATGGAATTTCATTCTGATACACCTATCTCTAAATGAATATAAATTCCTGCTATATGGTTGAAATGAAATCAGTGATTATCAAGACAGAATTTTTAAAGTGTCTCATATGATAGTTCCACAAGGAAAGGGATACTTTTTGTTTTTAGGGAAAAGTATATAGTTAGTGCTTTGCAAATTCTAATTTTTGGGGTACATTTTATATATTCATTTGCTTCAGAAATGGCAGTAAATATATACATTATTAATAAAGCAAACTTTTTTGTAAATGTTTATTTCAGTATAATTTTTAAAATGTCTAATGTCATTGGCATTAGAATGTAACTTTAAAAAATTGCCATAAAAATAATATACATTCATTTGAAAGATTTCAACAGCACAGACATAAAAGACTGAAGACTCTTCTTGGCCCCTTTTCTACCTTCTGCCTCTCAGTCCCATTCTCAAGAGGAAGCATCTGGAGAAGGTCCTTCTAGATTTTCACTGATGCCAGTTATATTTAATGTTTCCTGTCAGGCTATAATAAAGTCACATTAGCATTTTCATAAAGATTGGAAATAAGGTTTAGCACTATGTAAAAACATTTACTTTAAAGAATTTCATTTTGAAGAATGATTGAGTTTTATACCAATCAGCCCATATTTTCCTTATTTTATCAATAGGAATAACTTTTAAAGGAAGTTATTCTTGGAGATAGGAAAAATGTCTAATTTTTTTCTTAAGACTTTCATGAAAATGAAAATATTTTTGAAAGTCTTTTATCTTTTTTATATCTCCTTCCCTCCGCTCCACTTGACATCACATTTCTAACAATTCTTCTTATATTTGATCTTTTCATTATTAATCAAGGTTATAAATCTGTTTAAAATATAAATCACGGAGGAGGAGTTTAAATGCCATTAATTATAATGAGTTTTTAAAAATAATACTATTCTTAGCTTATGTTTATTTCTGTCTTTGGAGTCTCTCACATACACATGAAATGTCACCACCTCTTTCTTTTTCTTAACTTTTGATGGCTTCGCTTTGCTTATGGCATAAAATTTAAAGTTCCTAGCTTTATCGACCAACTCTGGCTCCAGCCTGCTTTTCTAGATGGATCACCAAGTTTTCTTCTGTCCTACTGCACACCTCCTTTCCTACATCCAACGTATGTTCTAATTGCTTCAGACAAATTGCCCTTCCTAGAGCATGCTTTGCATCTTCATGTCTTCATGTGAGTACTTGTTCTGTTCTTTCAGGCTAGAATTTTCATACTCACTTTCCCACTTATTTTCCACCTGTTCAAAAACTGGTTCAACGTTATCTTCTTTATGTAGCTTTTGTTCACTTGCATTTCCTTTCTTTCTGGGCATAATTAATTGAGCCTACTTCTCTTGCAATACTTATTATGTTCTGTTTATTATAAGTTTCATGCATAATAGTCTATAAGCAATTGAGGAATAGCTATGGGGTCTGACTATGTTGGTTTAAATTTCTGCTCTGCCACTGACAACATTCAAGTGGGATTATACACCTTTGGGTAAGTTACTTAGACACTGTATACCTTAGTTTTACCATCTATAAAAGGGTAATAATATTACTTTTTTTAATATGTCGTCAGGAGAATTAAATGAGATATTCAGATATTTTCAGTGTTCACATTGTGAACAATAAAATGTTTGACATTAATTTTTATGACTATTTTTTCAGCACTTAGTTCATTGTCTACACAAAGAAGGTGTTCAATGTGTTTTATTACTTAATGGGAAATTTTTCTATATAGACATGAATTAACTTACCAATTTAATGGTTATAATAGTTTTTAATGTTTTAAAACAACTTCAGTTTTTATTGGCAGCTGGATTATTGCTTTGTTTTTAAATATGTTGAAAATTTCCAACTTTCTTGTGCCAAAGTAAGTAATAAAGGAGCAAGGGAAGCACCTTCTATTCCATTGCACAGAAGAAGCATGTGTTACCTTTCGGAGGAATGGTTGATGCCCTTAGAGTTGTCTGACAGATCTGTTCTCCTGTCTCTCTGCAGGCCTTGTGTAGAATCACCCGCCATTCTCCTACTGCCTTCCAGAATGTTATTGAGAAGGTGGGACTGAACTCAGTGATAAACTCCCTGGCCTCTGCCATCTGCAAAGTTCAGCAGTACATGTTGACCTTATTCACTGCCATGTTGTCCTGTGGGATTCATCTTCAAAGACTGATCCAAGAAAAGGTTTGCCTGAGATTTCACCTGTTGCTCTACTTTAAAACTTGTTGTTTTCTCCTACAATTTTAGTGGTTCAACAAGTAATGACATCACTGTGTAATTTATTTTTCTTTCCCGGGGGCCTTTTTGAACTTTGCCAAACCTCAGTACCACAGGGCATTCATCTGAAGATGTTATAAGAGTCTTTTAGTGATTAAAATAGAAATCCAGTAAATGGCCTCTGCCTGCTTATCTCATTTTAGTAATAAAAAATTGGACAATTTATGAGTCCTTTCGATACGCTGGTATTTCTTATGCCTCATCAATCCCAGGCCCCATCTCTTTTTCTCATATCCTTTACCTTCCTTACCGGGGGTCCCTTTATATTTTTTGCTTACTCTGACCTCTTTTTATTCCTTTAGAGCCCCCTCTCTCTATTTTTAGCTTAGTCCCCTTCTAGTCCTTTAATATTCCTTTATTTTACATACAGTAGAGTTTGTAGGTATTAAATTCATAGCATAGAACTGAATAGCTATAAAGGGGTCTCTATAGTAGCCTTTCTCAAAATGTCTTCTCTAGCCCTTTGCTCTAAAGAATGGTCTCTGGACAGCAGCACTGGCATCATTTGGGAGTATGTTGGGCAAGTGTGTTGGAAATGCAGATTCTCAGGCCCCTCTGCAGACCTGCTGAGTCAGAATCAACATTTTATTGAGATCTCTAACCAATTCGTTTGAATTTTATGGCTTGAGAAGCCCCACCTGAGAATATTAGTATTTGGTGAAGTGTTAACAGGTGAAAAAAGTGGACCATGGCTATATATAAATTTGGAAAGCAGTGAATCAAAGTTAGATATTTTCAATTGTACAACTTTTCCCAGTTTTGAATATGCTAATATGTATTGTGAATCTTCCTGAGGGGAACGCAGTGTGCAGCATTCTTTAAACTTATTTTTTAAAGTGTGGTGTGCAGCATTCTTTAGACCAATCACCTTTTTTTCCCCAGGGATAGAGGGGTACACCTTTCAAATCAGAGTTTTGCAAAACACGGTGAACGTAATGCTGCTCAGAAGTGTAGAATGGAACCACTTAAATACATTTTTACTGTGGTTCTTCTGCATTAAATACCACATGTTAAATTTTGTTTTTATAACTAAAGTTAAAATTTCAATAACTAATATGAATCATTATCAGATTAACATAATAAACTTGATGTGTAAAAGTTCAAATAGAGAGCAAACCACTTCTTGCCTTTACAGTTATTATTCTTGTTTTGATTCTGCTAAGAAGTTTATGTCTCAGAGAAATATTTTTTTCAACCATCTGTGTGTCTAGCTTTTGCTATTAAATTTTTTAAGTCATTGAATGTTCTTATTGTATTAGAAAAAGTAACACTTGAGTAGTTATACTTTATAAGTTGTGGTAAGAAGCTGAAAATTTTAGAAGAGTTTTTTTTTTTTTCACCCTTAGCATAGGCATGGGTTGATTAAGCTTCAAATATAATATTTCACAAAGGCAGTAAAGTAGGATGAATTAATTAATATAATTTTTAATTGTTTTTATAATATATAACTGCTATTCCATATATCTTAATAAGAATTAATGAACAATTAAATATGTAGAATGATAATCTTTTGCTTTTGATTAGTATTAGTACTTTTTTTTTTTAAATATATGTAGATTTTTAGAGACAGGGTCTCACTCTGTAGCCCAGGCTGGAGTACAGTGATGTGATCATAGCTCACTTTAACCTTAAACTCCTGGGTTCAATCTATCCTCCTGCCTCAGCCTCCCGAGTAGTTAGCACTGCAGGTGTGCACCACCATGCCCAGCTAATTTTTAAAAAAAATTTTTGTGGAGATGGGGTCTCACCACGTTGCCCAGGCTGGTCTCAAACTCCTGGCCCTAAGCAATCCTCCCATCCTGGCCTCCCAAAGTGCTGAGATTATGGGCATGAGCAACCATACCCAGCCCATCTTACCCATTTTTAAGTGAACAGTTAAGTGTATTCATGCTGTTGTAAAACAGATTTCTAGAACTTTTTCATCTTTCAAAACTGAAACTCTATACCCATGAAACACTTTTGAGTAATAAGGCTCTGGATTTTATTTACATCTGTTTTAGTAGGAACCTTCTACACTGACACTGAATTGGCCAGGGAAAGTGGGCGCTGCCTTATTACTGCCAGGTTGGGGTAGAAGCACAGGTCTCCAGTGGACTTCTTTTGACCCTTTAGGTGTTAGAAGAGCCCCTTATTACTGCTGAGCAAGAGTGGGAGGTCAGGATTTCCACGAGGCCTCCTCTGATGTCATCCTGGCAACCAGGGTAGGGGCAAGGGCTCCTCATTATTGTCGCCACTGACGCTGGTCGGGTGGGAATGGGTGCTGGTGGAAGATAGTGAAGGTGCTGTCTTCCCATTCTGTCTTTTCTCACGGCAGGGGAGGGGGCGGGGAAGCTTGTTACTGCTGTGCCATATATGGGTGGAGGTCTAGGCTCCTCATGTGGTCTTTACTGACACAATGGCTAGGAAGGGGGCCTTGCTATTGTTGGGTTGCGATCAAAGCCCCGGATCTCTACTTGGTCTTTTCTGGCACCGTTCTGGCAGGGGATAATGTTGGAGCACCTTGTTATGATCACATGTGGTTCAAAGTCTAGGCTCCCTACTTGCCCTTTGATGGAGCTTAGGGTTTGGTTTTTCTGTGGCGTTTGGCTGAAGTGGAGTAGCTGTTGTCTAAAAGTTTTCCTGCTTGCTAGGATGCCCCTTTCTTGGTCCTTTGGCTAGAGAGAGCTGGTTTTTCTTGTGTATTTGTGTGTGTGTACCTGTTGGTGTTTCCAGGCTCCTCCATTCCTCAGCACTCAATGTGGGAAATAGGAGGCAAAAAGACAACCTAGCAAATGCGTTGCTGTGCCCATCCTCAGGTCTTGAGGTCCCTGGCTGATCTGCCACCTTATCTCCAAATTGTAGTCATCTTATTCTTGTCTGATATATAATGTCCAGGGCTTTTAGTTTAGTGGTACCATGTTTCCCTGAAAATAAGACGGTCTTATATTTATTTTTCCTCAAGAAGACACCCTAGGGCTTATTTTCAGGGGATGTGTTATTATTTTTAAGTACGGTACAACAATCTACATTTATTCAAATATAGTTAACACATTGCGTACCGCATAGAAATCTCTAAGACATACGCCAGGGACCTCACGTTTTTTGGGCAAATTGCACATAATTTAAATTATAACTACAGATCATAATGCACTTTAGGTGTTGTTTTTCAATAATTATAACATTTTTATTTACAAAAACAATTAAACAACTAATTAAACAATTAAAGTTCCTGGTACTTTTTTAACGTACTGCGTAAAATATTTTTCTCTATGAAGAAGGACCAAACAAAATTTACATAAGTTATCTAGATTCGCTCCTTTTTCCATGGGCGGCACAAACTCTGCAGGCTCTTGTAGGAAATTTTTTCTTTCCACTCACTGGAATACACGTAGGTT
>CAUYPO010008467.1:0-35023 GCA_963574435.1 Cheirogaleus major
GGAAGTGCTATCTTTTGAATAGCACTAGTACTGTGTTTCCTGAAAATAAGACAAGGTCTTATATTTATTTTTCCTCAAGAAGACACCCTAGGGCTTATTTTCAGGGGATGTATTATTTTTTTTTAAGTACGGTACAACAATTTACATTTATTCAAATAGAGTGAAGTCGTCTTCTTCTGGAACATCATCCTAACTCTCCAAACCCCGAATTCCATCCTGAATGTTTTGTGACTCTATTTCCTTTAGAACCATTGGCCCCAATCTCTCATGTCGAGCAATAGAGCTCTCATGGGGCAGATGAGAAGGGCTGCTGGTCTTCTTTACCATTCCACCACAAAATGCATGGGTTGTGCAGATACGTTGCGTAGCCATGCCCATCACTAGGTCTTATTTTTGGGCTAGGGCTTATATTGCGCAAATACTTAGAAATCCTGCTACGGCTTATTTTATGGGTAGGTCTTACTTTCGGGGAAACACGGTACCTTCACAATAAAAAAAGAAGTGACAAAGTGAAATGTCAGAGATATCAATGTCAAACTTAGTATTTATGGAAATCAGACATTCCATACTTAATAACCTAATAGAACAGTATCTTGCAACACAGCATTTTCAGTATTTGTGACATCCTTTAGATAGGGCAGGAAAACTAATGCCAGTAATGTAGTAGGTAGCAGAGAAGATGTAAACAGTGGCTGAGACTAATAGGAAAGGGCCAGGGCCAGTTTTTAGTTACCAAAAAGATAAGTGCATGAGTGCAGAATTTTTTCATTAGTTATTAGTCTTGCTGTAGATCTGTGCATATACACCTCTTGCACCAAAATAAAGTTAGCAGTAATCCTATTACTGCTGGTGGCATTTTAGATCAATACTCTGTGTTAAGTAAACAGTCTGATAAGGAGAAAAGTCTTCACTGAAAATATTCCTGATATTAAACAAAAGGATCTGATTGTTGTGATGACAATTTGTTTTTAATAGATTTTATTTTTAGAGTAGTTTTAGGTTCACAGCAACATTGAGTGAAAAGTACAGAGATTTTCCATATACCACCTATTCCCCTCCCCGCATGCATAGCCTCCCCCACTACCAACATCACCCACCAGAATGTCATATTTATTACAATCTGTGAATCTATATAGCCACATTATCACCTAATGTCAGTGGTTTATGTTAGGGTTCACTCTCAGTGTTATACATTCTATGGGTTTTGAGAAATGTATAATGATATGTATCTGCCATCATACAGGATAATTTCACTGCCCTAAAAATCCCATTTTTCACTGACTCATACCTCTCTCGCCAATCCCTGACAACCACTGATCTTTTTACTCTCTCTAAAGTTTTGCTTTTTCCAGAATGTCATGTAGTTGGAATCATATAGTATATAGCCTTTTCAGATTGTCTTCTTTCACTTAGTAAACTGCATTTAAGGTTCTTTCATGCCCCCCATGGCTTGATAGCTCATTTCTTTTTAGCAGTAAATAATTTTCCTTTGCCTGGATATTTCCCAGTTTATTTATCCATTCATCTACTGAAGAATATCTTGATTGTATAGAAGTTCCCTTTATCTTCCTTTCTCTCTCATGTTTAAAATAGAATGATCTTAAATATTTCTTCTACATGCATTTAGAACTGCATCCAGCAATGTTATAATTTTCACTTTAATCAACCAACATAATTTAGAAAATTCAAGAAGATAAGATAAGATGCTGTGTTTACTCAGCATCTTCTTGATGTTCCAGAATTTCTTCTTTCATCATTTCCTTTCTGTTTATAGAACTTCCTGTTGCCACTTTTTTTTGGGGGGAGGTCCACTAGTGAAACACGTTCTTAGCTTTCTTTCATATGAAAATGTCTTCATCTTGAAGAATTTTTCTGGGGGTATATAATTCTGGATTGATAGTTCTTTTCAGTTCTTTTCAGCATCTGTAAAAAACATTGTCACTTTTCTTTAGTCTCACATGGTTTGTGATGAGAAGAAATTTACTCTTGTTCAAATTGCATTTCCACCATAGGCTGGCTGCTTTCAACCCTTTTTTTTTTTTTTTTTTTTCATTTCAGAAACTTAATTATCATGTGTCTTGGGATGCATTTCCTTAGATTTATCCTCAGCTTCTCAAATATGTAGATTTCTGTCTTTTGTCAAATTTGAGAAAGTTTTAGGCACTATTTTTTCAAATTTTTTTTTACCTTACTCTCTTTCTCATCACCTTTCAAACCTTATATCTTTTGTTATAATCCCACAGGTAACTGCAGTTGTCTTTTGTTTTGTTTCATTTTGGTTTTGGTCTGTTTTCTCTCTGTTGTTTATATTGAGTAATTTCTAATCTTCCATATTCCAGTTTGTTGATTATTTCTCTTGTTCCTTTCATTCTGCCATTGAGCCCATCCACTGAACTTTTAATTTTGGTTACTATATTTTTACTTTTTATTTGCTTCTTCTTTATATCTTCACTTTCTATTCTGAGATTTATTTTTTATTTCTTTGCTGAGGTTTTCTGTTTTCCCATTTATTTCAAGCACATTTGTAATTACTCACTAAAGCATTTTTAAGATGGCTGTTTAAAATTTTAGATAATTCTAACATCTGTGTTATCTTGATGTTGGCATCAGTTGAGTGACTTTTTCATTAAGATCATTATCTTCAAGGTTCTTTTTATGACAAGTAATATTTTATTATAATTTGCATATATTGTGCATTACATTTTGAGACATAACTTTTTTAAACCTTCAGTTTTAGATGGCTTCTTTGAACATTGCTCCATCATGGGAAGTGGGAGTTACCACCTCATTACTGCTACTTGGAAGTGGAAGTCAAGGTTCCTCCCTTGGCTTCCACTGACATCCAAAGCTCTCATTCTGCTGAGCAAAGTTGGGAGTTTTTGCCTCATATGACCTCCACTGAAACCACAGTGGAGGTAACAGCATTACTGCTGGCAATGGTGAATGTCCTAATCCTTTTCTGACACCACCACAATGGAGAGAGGCTATGAGCCCTAATTACTGTTGTTGGGGTTGGAAGTCCAGGCTTATCACCTGGTCTCCATTGATACCATGGAAATGAGCTTATTGCTTCCTATAAGTGATGAAAGTGCCAGCTTGCTACTTGACCTTCTCTGACATCAACCTACCAGGGGTGTTCTGTTGCTTCATTATAGCCTTGTGAGGGTAGAGATCTAGGCTTCTCACTTATCCTTTGCTAGTGTGGGTGGGGATGGAATTTGGATGGAATTTTTCTGTGGTATTTAGATGGAATAAGGTAGGTTTTTTTTTAAAAAAAAATTAATCTTGCTACATTGTTCCTTTCCTGATCCTTTGGCTAGGAAGAGTCAACTTTTGATGGGACTTTTAGTCTATGTCCTTTGGTATTTCTGGTTTGCTAGCTTCTTCTGATCCAAGTATAGAATATATGAAGAAAAAATAAAATCTAGTAAACTTACCACCAATTCATCTCTTGGACTCTGAAGTCCCTAGATTAACTGTCTTCTTCTCTCCACCTTTCAAAGTGCTTTCATGTTTGCTTTGTATGTAATATTCACAGTTTTTATTTTTGCTTAGCAGAAAGAACAAAGTATGTCTACTCCATATTCCCATAAATGGAAATGTACAGTTTGTTTTTTAACTTGACATTTAGTTTATTTTGTAAATGCAAATAACAAAAACGAAGGTTTGAGATTGTTATGATTATCACGAGGATTTTTATTTTAATTGGGCACCCACTGCTCTGACACAATAATCTCCTTAGGTGCTGGCATTTTTTGTTAAACACATTTAGTTGCCATGTTTTTATTTCTGTGAATTCTTCAATATTTGCACTTACCCGTACATAGTTTTAGTGACCATATGAAATTATTTTCCACACTGTCTTATGACAATTTAGTATTTTTCTAGCTATCAGTAGACTCACCAGGAAATGTTTTGCATACATATAGTATACTTTCAATTATTGTAAATAAGGTACTTCATCTGACTCACCTGATATATATGGTGATTTTTTCAGCTATATGAATGAATACTTACTAGAAAAAATGATAAAGAGACACGAAATTATCTGAGTTGTCTTTATATTTAGGATATGGTGCTAGTAAAACAACAACCAAATTGTAAAAGTAGTAATAAAATATTTCTTCTATTTATACCTCAATTCCCTCTTTATGGAAGTAAATTGTTCAAGAATTTCTTCTGAATTATCCCACCTGAGCCTTCCTTCCATCTGCATTTCCAAATATTCTAGCTATTTTTCTTTTCTCTCTCTTTATTCAAAATCTATTTTCCAAGTTCTATTTTGGGAGGACTTTGCTTATCTTAGGACAATCTGGTAAAATATCAGAGGCACTACCAGGTACCTTATGTATAAAATGAAAAAAATAATATCTAGCTTATAGAGTCACCATTAATATTAAATGAGATAATGCATGTAAAGCTACTTATTTTAAAAATGTATTTTCAAGAGCAACCTTCAGAACATTAAAAAAGATTTGTTATGATAGAAATTTTAATATAACTTTTGTAGCTGAGACTTTTTTTTAGATGTGCCCCATCTGACACTCTTCAAATAATACCAAAGTGGTTACCTATGATTTCCCTCTATCTATTTCCAAAGATTTCCTGATGAAGACCTAAGTGAAATAAATACTGAAATAAAGATTGCTATATTAGGTAATAAGCCTGGTTTATCCATCCCATATTCTATTACTAAGAATATTTTCATTCAATCAACAAATTTAGTATTACATGGATTTTTGACTGCACAGGATTGGCATCCCTAATCCTTACATTGTGTAAGGGTCAGTTTCATAAACAAATATAAAATTCTAGTTAATCATATTCATGATGTCATTTGTAATTTATATTGTTGTGTTCATTATTATTGTAGGCATTGAAAAATATGGATCAAAAAAATAAAAAGCAAACAAATAAACCCTGTCTACATTGTGGTTGTCATGCCTGATATCAAAGTACAAGTTTAAATATGTAAATCTCATCTTTTTAAAGTAGCCATATCTAGCTCTATCATTCATAGATTTATGTGAACTCTGTTTTAATACACTCCTATTTCTTTGCAGTGTTACTTCTTGGCATAATACATGCTATTCAGCTATTATCTGTTGATCAATTATATTATCCTAAATGTATCTTTAAAAATATATTAGCACACAAGGGTTGGTACACAAGTCTATGTTAACCTTACTCACATATTCATTATTTTATAGATGTAAACTACATATCATTTCATCTTTTGCTGTTCCAAGATGAAAAGACCTGATTTTCTATTTATTCACATAGCAGTCCACATCAACTCACACTATATTAGTGTCACTCTTATTTATAAACCTTCTCTGACTCCAAATATCTTAATAAATATGCACTGATCAGAATATAACACAGGATTCCAGGTACAAATGTGCTACAATTTTAATTAAATTAGAGCAAGATATTTTATGTTGTTTTAATATCTATTTTCCTATTTATTTTTTAATATTCTATCATGTAAATTTTCAAACATACAAAAAAATTGAAAAAATCATACAGTATATACCTATATATCAACCATACAGATTCTACCATTATTTTATTACACTTGATCATATGTTCATCCCTCTAACCAACATAAATCCATTTTATTTATTTAAACATTTAAAATTAAATTAAAAACATCAATATATTTACCTCTAAATATTTCATCATGCATGTCATTAACTAGAATTCTATATTTGTTTATACAGTTGACCGTCAACAATGTAAGGGTTAGAGGCACCAGCCCCTGTGCAGTCAAAATCTACATATAACTTCTGACTACACAGAAACTTAACTACTAACAACCTACTGTTGACAAGAAGCGTTATCAATAATATAAACATTGATTAACACATATTTTATATTATATATGGTATATACTGTAGTCTTATAATAAAGTAAGTAGAAAAGAAAATGTTTTAAGAAAATCATAAGGAAGAGAAAATATATTTAATATTCATTTAGTGGAAGCGAATCATCATAATTGTCTTCATCCTCATTTTCTTCACGTTGAGTAGACTGAAGAGGAGGAAGAGGAGGGCTTGGTCTTGCTGTCTTGGGGTGGCAGAGGGAAGAAAATCCACATATAAATGGGCCTGCATGGTTCAAATCCTTGTTGTTCAAAGGTCAACTGTATTTAATTTTTTTCCAGATAAAATTTATAAGCAATTATTAAATGCACATTTTCTGAGTTTTGAAAAATGAATACACTTGCATAACCCAAACCCTCATAAAAACATAAAACATTACTATTACCCCAGAAAGTTCTTTAATAACCTTTCCCACTCGATTTGACCACACACACAAGAGACAACTATTGGATTGCCTGTTCTAGAACTTCATATACATGAAATTATCCATGTTGTTGCTTGTATCAGAAGTTCATTCTTTTTGCTGTTGAGTAGTATTGCATTATATGACTATGCCATAGTTTGCTTCTCCATTCACTTATTGACAGACATTTGGGGTGTTTCCAGTTTATCTAGAGGCATTATGAATAAAGTTTATATGAATATTCTTGCATAAGTCTTTCTGTGGATATATTTTTCATTTCTCTTATGTAAATATCTAGGTATAGTATGCTGGGTTATAAGTTTGGTTTTCTAATAAAGTGTCAGATGCTTTTCCAAAGGTTTGTACCATTTTACACTGTGACCAACAACAGATGAGAGTTATTATTGTTCCACATCTTTGCCAAGATATATTACTTAATAGCTGAAATCATCCTTGATGGTGAAAGATTAAATGATTTATCCTATAATTGTGGGAACAAGGCAAGGATATGCCACTCTTATTCAACATTGTACTGTGAGCTCTAGTTACTGCAATAGGCAAGGAAGATAGATAAAAGACATGCAGATTGGGAAGAAAGAAATAAAAATGTCTTTATTTGCAGATGCCATGATCACATAAATACAAAATCCCAAATAATATACATAAAAGAAACTAAAACCAACAAACAAGTTTAGCAAGATCACAAGACATGGAGTCAATATACGAAAAATTACTGCATTTCTATATTCAAATGATGGAAAATAAATAATAAAAATTTATGAAATAAAAATTAGCTTTCACAATAACATCAAAACATGAAATACTTCATGTTTTATGAATATTTCTGAGATATATCTAAGAAAATATGTAAAATATATGTATGTTGAAAACTATGAAATATAGATGAGAGAATTAAAGAGGTATATAAATGGAGAAATCTACCATGTTAATATATCTTAAAACTCTGTATGTTTAGGATACCAATTCTTTTCAAAATAATTTACATATCCAATGTAATCCCAAACAAAATCCTAACCAGCTTTTTTTTCTTTCTTTTTTTTTTTTTTGTAGAAAGGAAAAACCCAAGAGTGGAAAAACAAGCACCACATGTACTCATCATGAAATTGGTATTAACTGATCAACACTTAAGTGCACATATAGGAATAACATTCCTCGGATGTTGGGCAGATAGGAGGGGGGAGAAAGGGATGGCTATATACACACCTAATGGGTGCAGTGTGCACCGTCTGGTGGATGGACACGCTTGAAGCTCTAACTCAGGTGGGGCAAGGGCAATATATGTAACCTAAACATTTGTACCCCAATAATATGCTGAAATAAAAAACAAAAAATGTTTACATGGAAAAACGAAGAGCCTAGAGTAGCCAAAAAAGAACTGATAAAGAAAAACAAAGTTGGAAGGCTCATAGTACCTGATGTAAACTTACTATAAAGGTCTAGTATAGTAGTGTTGGCATAAGGAAAGATATATAAATGAATGAAACAGAATAGAGTCCATATATATGGTCAATTGCTTGTCAACGAAGTGTTCAAAGTTAACAAAGTGTTCATTGGAGAATGGATAGGCTTGTCAACAAATTGTGTTAAAAGAACTGAATATTCTGATTGGGAAAAAAAACACCCTCAACCTTTACGTCATATCATCTATAAAATTTAACTCAAAATGGATCATAAACCTAAATATCAGACCCAAAACAGCCAGGCATGCTAACAGGTGCCTATAATCCCAGCTACTCAAGAGGCTGAGGCAGGAGGATCACTTGAGCCCAGGAGTTAAAATCCAGCCTGGGCAACATAGCAAGACACTGGCTCTAAAAAGAATTTTTTTAAGGACCTAAAACTACAAAACCTTTAGTGAAAACATAAGGGAAAATCTTTGTGACTTTAGGTTAGGCAAAGATCTCTCAGAAAAGTCACCAAAAGTACAAATGATAAAAGACACATTTGTTGAATTTTAGACTTCTGCTCTTTGAAAGATGAGGTTAAAAAATAAAATGACAGGCCACATACTGAGATAAAATATTTGGAAATATATGTCTGATAAAGGACTTATGTCTGAAATATATGAATAATTCATACAATGCAATAATAATAAAATTAAAAGCCCAGTATAAAAAATAGGCAAAACAGACACCTTACTAAAGAAAAGCTATAGTTGGCCAAAATACATATGAAAGCATGCTCAACATCATTGGTCATGGAAAAATCAAAATTAAAACCACAAGTACATATTACAACACATCTATTAGAATGGCTTAAATAATTTGTAAAAACCTGACAATATCAAGTGCTAGTGAGACTGTAGAACGATTGGAACTTTTATATATGGTTGGTGGAAATGAGTAATGGTAAAGCCATTTTGGAAAACACTTTGGAAGATTCTTATAAAGTAAAACATATACATACTCACCATACTACTCAGCAATCCTTGTCCTGTCTATTTATCCATATGTCCACACAAAGATCTATGCTTGAATGTTTACATAGTCTCTTAAAAACTGGGAATAACACACTGTTGTTCAGTTATTGAGTAGATGCACAAACTGTGATACATCAATTAAATGGAATACTACTCTTTAATAAAAATCAAACAAACTACTGATTCATGTAATAAGAATGATGAATCTCGAAAACATTATGATACATGAAAAATAGCCACAAACAAAAGGCTACACAAGGTATCTCCATTTATATGCCATTCTGGAAAATATAAAATTATAGGAACAGAAATCAGATCAGGGGGTGAAGTAGGTGAGATGATTGATTTATAAAGCAGAGGGGGAGGAAGGGAAATTTTTATATTTATAAAAATATTCTATAAAATTTTCAATGGTATTAATAGTTACATGACCATCATATTCATATGACCAACAAGCATGGCTACATGTTATTAAAACCCATTGAACTCTACATCTAAATGGGTAAAATTTTACTGTAATTTCACTTTAACAAAATATGAAAGTTTAAAATTTATAAATTGTAGACATTTTAATTAGCTGTCTGATAGAACTTTCAAAATTGCTTTGTGTGAAACATTCAAGTACATGGACCATAGTTTACAAAGCATACCTCTAAATAAAGGATACTATCAATTGCTTGAGTAGAAATAGTATTCACACTTTTATTATTATGTTTTTGGTTCATCACATTTATCATGAAATCATAAAAAATTATCTTTTTTTTCCTTCGCCTAAAGGCTAAAACTATAAAATATTTAATACTATTCCTAAAGGCAACTGATTATTTTTAATATTATTCTTTCTTCTTACTGTTTTGGGAATTTATGTGACAAATGTCACAAGCAATTAATTGTTTTTAAAATATATTCTATAAAATTCTAGGGTAAAACTCTGCTCATTCTGTTAGAACAAGTGTTGTTTTATTGTCTAATTGTCATCTTATGAAGATAGAGAGTATGTTGGTGGTTACCAGAGGCCAGGAAGGGGAGGATAAGAGGGAGGAATGAAGGGAAAAAAAGAATATACATGTATTCATTACCACTGAACTGTACACTTAAAAATGGTACAGATACCAAGTTATATGTGTATATTTTTCTCAACAAAAATAAGTTAAAATATTTTTTTAAAAAGAAATGTCTCCCCACAAATTTCTCTATTCCTGTTGAATATCCATTCTATAATTTCCTGGGGCCCATATGCATATATCTTTGGTGTAAATAAACATTCCCTTTGGAACCTGTAGGTTCTTATGAATTAGGATAAACTGTGCACTGAAATTTGAGGAGTTCTGAAAAGAAACCACCTGAAAAAATCTCTTGTCTCTGCTTGTTGTTTACTGATATCAGAAATTCCACTGTTAAATATACATTTGCATAAGATGTAAGTGTCCTTGGAAGAGAACACCAATAATTTCCCAACATCTTAGAGATAAGAACATCCATCTGTTTATTTCTCTCCATCAAGAAAAGCAAGGAATCAATTTGAAAACCCTGGAGGAATAGAGAGAGTGCTAATAAGAAAATGAAAGGGTCCAGATATGAGAAGTTTGGCCCACAGAAGAAAAACATCTTCTGACCATGCAATACTTCCTGGTACTCACTGTTTAAGGATAAATGTGAATGTTTCTCTACAAACTTCTTTAATAATGGCAAATTTTTCCTTTACATTGTCAATAAAACTTCTGTTTTAATATATAAATAATTTTCACAGCTATCATGTATTTAATTATTTTTTATTTACAAAGTTTTATTTTCATAACTCATATGCTCACTTTACTTGATTCTAGGAGCACAATGGAAGGAATGGGTAACCTGTATATCACTCACTAAATATTCATCTTGAAAAAAAAAAAGCAATCAATACAGGATACTTTAATCCTATTTGTAACACTGCAATGTGTGGTGTTACAACAGGAAAAAAAATATTGATGGTAAGCTTTTTTTTTTCGTTAAGTCCTCAGCGAGGTATGAAATATGGCCACTTCTTTTTTAAGGTTGTATTCATTTTTAATGATATTATTTTTGGTAAACAATAATGGTCTAATCATTAAAAATTGTATGTATAGCTTAAGTATCAGTTTCTTTGGAGATCCATACCTTTGTTTTACTGTGCTCATCAAGTAGGATGAAGTGTCAGTTCTGTTTTCCATTGTAAGTAAATTTTAGACTTCTGATTACCTAGGATTTTTTTGTTCATACTTTGTGAGAGAGAACCATTAGTCCTTTCACCCACAAGCAGTTATTAACATCTTTAAAATTATTTTTCTTACATTCAAATTTAATCTTTACAAAAATTTCCCAAATATAGAATTTTATTTTATTTCTTTTTCTCATAATTCAGAAAATTATAATTGAGTACATAGTAGAATTAATAAGTCTAAAAGTGATATCAAGGTCCTTTTGTATTATAATGTTAAAAAATCACTTCTCCCTTCTTTTATAGATTATACACAGAACAAATTTTATCCATTCAATTGTCTATTGATTTATAGATGCTATATATGGGTATTACTAACATGAATAAGTCATCTTGGGGTAATTAAAGCATAATGTTCCCATAATCAGTTCTCGGCACTTCATATTATAAACCTTAAAAATCTAAATTCTGCTCATGTGGGTAGCTAGTCTTAGGAACCTAGTCTCATGGTAAGAGGTTATGGTAATAAAAATCATGTAATTTTAATTTTAGTTTATAAAAGATCCTCAGTGTTTGATTCTTACTTGCAATACTCAAATAATAATAATAATAATAATACTCAATACTCAAATGATTATTTGTTCTATAGTTAACAAACAGCCCAATGACAATTCTTTATTTCATACCCATGTAAAAAGAACACTAGGCAAATTAAAAAAGCCACAAAGCATTCTCACACAATGTACTGCCAGTCATCTCAGTTGCATATACTAATAGGCCTAAAAGGTAAATATCATATGGTAAGGTGACATCAGAGAAAATGACAGTATATAAACCTCCAAAACAATCACCTCCATAAAGCAATGAAACACTGGAAAAATATTGTCAAATCAACTTTTTCAGAACTCTGGTAATTAACCAAAGACTTACAATAATGCTTGAGGCAATTATTGGAGATAAACAACTGAATCTCAGTAAGAACAACAAGCTTTGTGGTGTTTTAATTTACTCTATTCTAATATGTCACTTCCCAGATCAGCATTACCCTTGAAACTAACACTTCACAATCATGGTGAAAACTAGCAGCCTGGCAGGCACTGCAGGAGATAATATGGAGTCAAAGATCGTTTTAAGCCCCATTCCCAGATAATTATCATTATTTGACCTGTTGGTTATTCCTTCAAAGATTCTACTCACAAACTTGTCTTCATTTTAGGAGCTTACCAAGTATGAAATCCATTTCCCCAGGAGCTTATGTCAAAAACAATTACTAAAATTATTTTATATTGTGACTGCCTAGGACATATGATACCAGTTGGAGCAAATAATAGGCTATCCAAAAAGCTTAAATGGTAAAGCTTTTCAATGAGATGTGCATAGGAACTTTGAAAAGTTACGAGATTTTCCTGGGGCTATAAAAATCCAGGTATGTAGGGCTGTGTGCATGCTCAACAGAGATCTGAGAAGACCCTATTTCTCACCACTAGCTGATACTGAGTCTATGCAAAGTCAGGGAATGAAGACGAAAGCAGAGTTCTCAACTGCCTAGCTAAGGATTGAAGTCATGGCTGAACAAAATATACAAAGCTCCCTGACAAAGACTGAGAAGCTTGTATGTTGCAGACATTTAAGGAACTCTTGGTACAAAAATTTGCTGACCACTAAGCTAACAAAGCAGAGACTTCAGTGGCCACAGACAACAAAGAAAATAGACTTGAAAAAAATTAGTTCAGAAAGGTAACTAAGCAAGCAAACAACAATAGCTAATAGCAAAAATAACAAATGTGATATCCAGAGTTGCTAGATTATATTTTTTTAAATGTGTAATTTTCAATAAAAATACATGACTTGTAAAGAAACAAAAAAATGACCAGTGTACAAGAAAAAAAATAAAGCAATCAACAAAACCTGTCCTGAGGGAGCCCAGACATTGGACTTACTAGACAAAAATTCTAAGCCAGCCATTTTGAGCATGATCAAAGAACTAAAAGTAATCATCTCTAGGGAACTAAAGGAAAATATGAGAAAGATGTCTCAACAAAAACAGAATTTAAATAAAGAAATACATATTATAAAATTGAGCCTAATAAAAAATCTGGACTTGTAAAGTACAATAACTAAAATGAAAAATTTAGTAAAGGGCTCAATATCGGATTTCAGAAGGCATATGAAAGAATCAGCATTCTTGAAGATAGGTCAAAATTATCTATTCTGAGGGGAAGAAAGAAAAAATAATGAAGAAAAATGATCAGAGCCTAAGAGACTAGTGGAATACCAAAATATGCATGAGTAGAGTCCCAGAAGGAAAGGAGACAAGTGGCAGAAACAACTTTTAAAGAAACAATGGCATAAAACTTCCCAAATTTGATGCAAAACATTAATCTAACATCCAAGAAGCTTAACAAATTCCAAATAGGATAATCTCAAAGATCCACATATAGACACATGAAAATAAAACCATCTAAAGATAAAGAAAAACATCTTGAAAGTAACAAGATTGAACCAACTTATCACATATCAGTGATGCTCATTATGATTAGCAGCCAATTTCTCAGTGGAAACACTAATCTCAGATGGCAGTGGGATGTTATATTCAAACTGCTTAAATCAAAAACTTTCAACCAAAAATTCCATATCTAACAAAACTATCCTTCAAAGATGAAGGAAAAATTAAGACATTCTCAGATAAACAAAAACTTTGAGAATTTACTGTCAGGTTGGCAGTCTGCTGTCAGTTCTTGGCATGCTCTTGGCCAAAGAATGCCAGACACACCAAAAGCAAGGTAAGCACAAAGCAAAGTTTATTGAGGAAGAGCAACATAGGTTTACAGAGCAAGAATGACATACATTCACCACAGATGACAAATGGGCCCCCTGTTGTAACAAGAGGCTCTGGTTATGGTCTAGGATACTGTTTCATGTTATCTGGATTGGGCCTTCCTTGTGGTTCAAATGTCACCATTGAATCACTTTGATGGACAGTTAATGACATGATAATTAGCCTTAGCTTACTCTAGGTCATTTATAGACCCTATGATGCCTGGGCTGTCTGCCCCACACAGGCTGGAGAATTTCCTGCATTCTTTTGCAGATTGGCAGGGTGTTCTGCCTCCCCCCAGGTAGGACAATTGTTCAGGGCAGGAACAAGGTGGGACAGCACCACAGCTGAGCACCCACCCTTGTCCTTCTTTTCCAGGTGTGGCAATTCCTCGAGGCATCATTAAGGCAGAACATTCACTTTTGCCCTTAGGAGAACTGGAGATCCATTACTATCTACCTAACATTTACTGTTAGCAAAGCTGCCCTACAAAAAAAAAACACTAAAGAGAGTCCTTTAGCAGAAATAAAAAGACATAAGAGAGCAGCTCAAATGCATATTAAAACATAAAGAATATTGGTAATGTTGATAGGGAAAAGCCCCTGCCTGGGGGATCTGAGTAAAAATCCACTGCTGATTGGATACATGTGAAGTTTATGGCTGATCCTACTAATCCCACCATTGATTGGATAATTTTGCATGCTCATAGTTGATTGGTTATGTATGACCCAAGAAATGTATAAGACTGGAGAGAAATAAGGAAGCAGAGCTCAGAATTTGGTGGTATGCTCCTCTGAGCCTGCCGGCGAAATAAAAGCTGATTCTCCGATCCTCTGTGTGCCGCTCGGTTCTTTCCCTGGTCAATCGCTGTAACACTTGCCGGAACAATGTTAACTTCCTGGGTAAATATAAAAGATGATATAAATGCATTTTTGTTAGTAACTCTTTCTTTTATCTAATTGAAAAGACCATGACATGAAGACGTAACTCCAAGAAAGTTTCACATGCACAAAATTTATCCAAAAATTTTTTTATGGTAATAAAAGCACAAAGTAAGAGGTAGGGAATAAAGCATAGGTTTTGGGTTTTTTTTCCCCAGTGAAAAAGAAATGGATGATTTAATAAATGGTCTTGAAAACTGTTAAATTATCTGACAAAGAAGTTAGCACTTTTTATCACAACAAAATAAAATCTAAATGAATCAATAATTTAAATGTAAAAGGTGAACTCCTGAAAGAAGTAGAAAAAAATATAGGTGGTTATTCCTATACCTCTGGTATTAAGATGACTTACTAGATGATACAACAAAGTAGAAACCATAAAAGAAGGAAGTGATATATTTGATTATATAAAATAAAAACTTCTTTAAGCCAAATAACTATATATAGAATTAAGACAAACAATATATCTGAAAAACATTTGCCATATCACAAAGTATTTTTATAGTTAATATATAAATATTTTTTACATATCAATAAAAATGTGAATACCATAAAAGAACAATGAAAAGATGTCTTAAATAGTGCATTTTCAAAAAAAGAAATAGCCAATAAACTTAAAAAGTTCAATCTCCTTGTCATAGTTAACTAAACTAGAAGTTAGACTGTATATTCTTTCTTTTATTTTCAAAATATTAAGGGGGTAAAATGATTTTCATTACATGGATTGCTTTTCTAACACTTGAGTCATGGCTATCAGTGTACCCATCACCCAAATAGTGTTCATTGTAGCCATTAGGTAGGTTTTGGGCCCTCCCCTCCCTCTATCCTCTGCCCTAGTTGATTCCCACTATGTTTTACTTTCCTCTTTGCACATATGTGCTCATCAGTTAGTTCCAATTTTATAGCAAGTATATGTGGTGGTTGTTTTTCCATATTTTAGATGATTCACTTAAGAAAATGATCTCCAGTTCCCTCCAAATTGTTGAAATGACATTAATTTATCCTTTTTATGGCTGAATAGTACTTCGTGATTTGCATAACACACATTTTAGTAATCCACTCATAAATTTATGGGCACTTGGGTTGACTCCATATCTATGCAATTATGAATTGTTCTGCAATAAACATTTGAGTGCAGGTGTCTTTTTGATAAAAAAAAAAAAGACTTATTTTCCTTTGGGTAGATGCCTAGTAGT
The DNA here is from genome assembly GCA_963574435.1 of Cheirogaleus major. Classification (NCBI taxonomy): domain Eukaryota; kingdom Metazoa; phylum Chordata; class Mammalia; order Primates; family Cheirogaleidae; genus Cheirogaleus; species Cheirogaleus major. The sequence goes on from CAUYPO010008467.1 coordinate 15,860, forward strand.
GGGATTGCTGGATCAAATGGTAGGTTTACTTCAGTTCTGTAACAAGAAATGGTTTGAAAAAATGGCAGAAATGTTTTATGTCTCTTTAAAACATCCCCCACTGTTTTTGGAGAGCTAGGACCTGTATCCCTTCCTCAGGCCAGTGGTTGGAAGAGGCAGGGGAGTGTCCTTTGCTCTTTGTGCCACAGAAGATGAGATTAATCTGAGCAGAGGTCATGAGATCTTCTCACCCAAAGAGGGGATTAATCCAGGTGGTGGTCATGAGATTGTCTTAGCCAAAGATGGGATTGATCAGAACCTTTAAAAATTCTATACATCTGCTCAGAAGCAGGTTGCTGGTACATTGAGATGGGATCCTGCCAGCCTCCTCATTTGCTGGCAAATTAATAAACTCCTCTTTCCTTCTCCTCTAACTACTTCTCCTTCTTCCGATGTGTCCTCGGGGACAAGTGCTGAACTTTCAGTAACAGTTCTTTGAGGAATCTGCATAGTTTTTTCCCATACAGATTCTACTAATCTGCAATCCCACCAACAATGTATAAGTGTTCCTTTCTCTCTGCATCCATGCCAGCATCTAGTGTTTTTGGAATTTTAATAAAAGCCATTCTAACTGGGGTAATGTGATATCTCATTGTGGTTTTAATTTGTATTTCCATGATGATTAGTGACCTTGAGCATTTTTCATATCCTTATTGGCCATTTGTCCATCTTATTTTGAAAAACTTCTGTTCATGTCTCTTGCCCAGTTTTTAATAGGGTTATTTGTTTTTTCTTGCTGATTTGCTTGAGTTCATTGTAGATTCTGGGTATTAGCCCTATATCAAGTGTATAGCTTGTGAATATTTTCTTTAACTGTACATTGTCTATTTGCTCTGTAATTGTTTCCTTAGCTGTGCAGAAGATTTTTAGTTTAATCAAATCCCATTTATTTTTGTTGTTGCTGGGATTGCCATTGGGGTCTTGGTCACAAATTCTTTCCCTAGGCCAATATCTAGAAGAGTTTTTTCTACATTTTCCTCTAGAATATTTATGATTTCATGTCTTACATTTAATTCTTCTATCCATCTTGAAATAATATTTGTGAATGGTGAGAGATAGTGGTCCTGTTTCATTCTTCTGCATGTGGTCATCCAATTTTCCCAGCAAACATTTATTGAATAGGGCTTCTTTTCCCCAGGGTATGTTGTTGTCCACTTTGTCAAAGATCAGTTGGCTGTAGTAGGTGATTTTATACCTGGGATCTCTATTTTTTTGTTGTTGTTTCATTGATCTATGGCTCTATTTTTGTACCAATATCATGCTGTTTTGGTTACTATATCCCTGTAGTATAGTTTGAAGTCTGTGCTAATGTGATGCTTCCAGATTTGTTCTTTTTACTTAAGATTGCTTTGGCTATTCAGTCTCTTTTCTGATTCCAAACAAAACATAAAATTATTTTTTCTAGATCTGTGAAGTATTACACTGGTATTTTGATGGGGATTAAATTGAATCTGTAAATGACTTTGGATAGTATGGACATTTTGACAATGTGGATTCTACTGATCCATGACCATGATGTGTTTTTCCATTTGTTTGTGTAGTCTATAATTTCTTTTATCAGTTTTTCATAGTTCTCCTTATAGAGATCTTTCACCTCCTTGGTTAAGTATAGTCCTATGTATTTTATTTTCTTTGTAGCTATTGTGAAAGGTATTGAGTCTTTGATTTGACTCTCAGCTAGTCTGTTATTGTTATATAGAAATGCTACTGCTTTATATACATTGATTTTGTATCCTGAGACTTTGCTGAATTTATTTATCAATTCCAGGAGTCTCTTGGTGCTGTTTTTGGAGTTTTATATATATAAGATCATATTATCAGCAGAAAGTAATAGTTTGACCTCCTCTTTCCCAATTTGGACATCATTTATTTGTTTCTCTTGCCTGATTGTTCTGGCTAGGACTCCCAGCACTATGCTGAATAGACGTGGTGACAGTGGGCACCCTTATCTCCTTCCAGTTTTTAAGAGAAATGTTTTTAACTTCTCCCCATTCAGCGTGGTACTGGCTTTGGGTTTGTCATATATGGTCTTTATAATTTCCAGATATGTTCAGTCTATGCCTAGTTTGTTGATGGTTTTTATCGTGAAGGTGTACTGGATTTTGTCAAATGCTTTGTCTGCATCTATTGAGATAATCATATGGTTTTTGTTTTTGCTTCAGTTTATGTAGTCAATCACATTTATTAATTTATGTATGTTGAGCCATTCTTGCATCCCGGGGATGAAGCCTACCTGGTCCCAGTGGATTTTTTTTTTTTTTTTTTGATGTGCTGTTGAATTCATTTTGCCAGTATTTTATTGACAATTTTTGTATATGTGTTCATAAGGGATATTGGTGTGTAGTTTTCTTTTCTTATTGTGTTCTTTCCTGGGTTTCATATTAAGGTGACACTAGCTTCATAGAATGAGTTGGGGAGAATTCCCTCCTTCTCATTATTGTGAAGTAATTTCTGTAGTATGGGTACCAGCTTTTCTTTGTAGGTCTGGTAGAACTTGGCTATGAATCCATCTGGTCCAAGGCTTTTGTTTTTTGTTGGGAGGGTTTTTTATTACTACTTTGATTTCAATGCTCGCCATTAGTCTGTTCAGGAGTTCTATGTCTTTCTGATTGAGTCTTGAGAGGTTGTGTGCTTCCAGAAATTTGTCCATTTCCTCTACATTTTCTAGGGTTTTTTTGTGCTAGACAATAACATTTCTGTATGTCCTATTGACATTAATTTGGTGTTACTATTAAATAGATTCATATTCATTAGCATGTTAATTTCCATCCATATGCAACCACTTAAAAATTCAAAAATATACCAAAAGAAATAAAAAAGAAATTAATATAGCACACCAGAAAATATCTATTTTACACAAAAAAGGCAGAAATAGAGAAATTGAGGGATAAAAGACATGAGATTTTTAAAATAGCCAAATGGTAGGCATAAATCCTCATTTATCTATAATTGTGTTAGATGGAAATGAATTAAATATTCCATTTAAAAGGTAGATTTGGGCAGAATGGATTTTAAAAAACACATTAGGTAACTATATGCTGTCTATAAGTGACACAATTTAGATACAAAAACAGTTAGTATGAAGGTGAAAGGGTCAAAAACATTATACAATGCAAGCAATAACTAAAAGAGAGCTGGAGTGCATATACAAATAATAAACAAAACAGATTTTAAAATAAAAATTGTTAATAGAGATGAATAAGGATATTTTATGATGATAAAAAGGCCAATCCATCAGGAAGATATAAAAATAGTACACACATATGCACCTAACTACAGAATCCAAAATACATGAAGCAAAACCTAACATACATGAGGGGAGAAAGAGACAATATAGATTTCAATGTCTCATTTTCAATAATGGATAGAACAATTAGAAAGAAGATCAATAATGAAATAGAAGACTTGAACAACACTCAAACCAACTAGACTTAACAGACATCTACAGAACACTTTATACAACAACCACAGAATACACATTCTTCTCAAGTGCACAGGGAGCATTCTCCAGGATAAAGCATATGTGAGACCATAAAACACATCTCAATGAATTTAAAAGGGTTAAAATTATACAAAATATGTTCAGTGATCACAATGGAAGATAGCTTATAATTATGCCTCTTCATACTAAGAGAAATTCGTGCCAGTAAAGAGAGGACGCTACAATATGCCCGACTTATTCCCAAGCATAATCTTCCTATAGTAATTACAGCCTATAGCTATTATTCTCTGCATTCTCTGCATCAATCCTTCTCTCCAAGAAAAAACTAACCATTGCTATGACATTAAGTCACTTTTTCCAAAATATGTTCCTCATAACACAGGTTCTTTGGGATATTAAAAGGTATTATGTGAAAAAATGTTTCCATTCCCAAACATATTTTAAATCACATACAGTGAAACAGATTCCTCTACTGAAAGACTTCTCAAATCTTTTGAAAAAATTATTAAAACTCCAATAAGAGGATATAACATGCAGAATTTTCCAAACATGTTTGAACATAGAACTGTTTTTTCAAAGATTATTCCATACATCTAAGATTCTACTTAGAACACTCTTTATGACACACTAAATTAAATCTTAATAACATAGAACAACAAAAACCTATTATCGCTTCCATGATTCATAATTAATAGGCTTGAATATGAATTTTGACAGTATTCTCAGAGCTTGAAAGGGAAACTTCTTACTAACTTTCTTTAGTAAAAAAAGATGAGAGTTTTATTTTATTTATGAGAGTTCATAGTCACACATGCTATATCTCAGAAAGTAGATTGGAATCAAGTAAATACAGGATTAGAGGGAAGGGGAACAATTACTTGAGCTTTTGAGTGTGATAGAATTACTAGCCACTTAAAAAACTTTAAGACATGGAGTAAGTTACTTAATCTAGCTAAGTCTATATTTTATCCTCTGTAAAGTAGAAGGTGGTAATAGTACCTAGCTCATAGGATTATCGAAAGGAGTAGAAGAGATATACATCTAACATGTCCAACACCTTCCTATGGCATCTGGCACATAGTAACCACACAAGTATTTTTCATATTTGACTCCACGAGTAGCATGAGTAACATTTTACAATAGGTTCAATAAACACTTGCATCAACATCCTAGCAGTGCCATGGCTCATTCTCAAAATACTCAGAAAGTTTTTATGTTCAGTTATTTTGTGTAAAGTTTGCTATTAAATAACAATTGTATCCATTACTGAAAATGCAGGAGCTACTGTACAAGTAACTGCTTTATGTAGAAGTTGTGAGCTATGGCCACTCTTTCAGATTAGTAAGCATGTCAGAGGAATACTTGCCTATATAGAGATAGGGAGTGGGAAAATAAAATGTCTTCTGCAAGAGGCAGAGGTGAGTAAGTTACCAACGCCACATTCAGCCCCTGCCTAGTGCTATGGTCTGAATGTTTTTATCCCCTCCAAATTCATATGTTGGAATCCTAACCCCCAAATTGATGGTATTAGAAGGTGGGTCCCTGGGAGGTGAGTAGGCCATGAGAGCAGAACCTTCATGAATGTGATTAGTGCTCCTATAAAAGAGGTGCAAAAGGGTTCCCTTTCCTTCTTTTCCCATGAAAAGTTACACTAAGGACATGGCCATCAATGAGGAAGCGGGCGTTCACCAGCCACTAAATTAGCCAGTCCCTTGATCTTGGACTTCCGAGGCTATAGAACTGCGAGAAATAAATGGCTATTGTTCATAAGCCACTCAGTTTATGGTATTCTGCTATAGCAAACTGAACAGACTAAGAAACCCAGTAAAAGTAAACCATATAGTCAAAATAGTAGCTACTACTTACTGAGCATGTACTAAGTGCTTAAGCTATACTTTACCCATATTACCTCATTTTATCTCCACAACAGCCTTATGAGGTTATAAAACTTCCAGATGAACTTTACGAGCTATTATTATTAGCCCTGTTTTGCTAATGGGGAAATTGAACCTAGAAGAATTCACTAGATCTATTATTCAAAAAATGTATTTAGCAGTTATGAAGATTAAATAAGAAGATATGTACAAAGGACTTAGCATAATCCTTTGCACATAATAAGTACTTAATAAATGTTTGTTATAATTATTCTAATTATGAGATCTTCAAAATAGATACAATAATAATTGTTTTCTCATATGTGTAAATTGAGATAGCATTGGTACTTACCTCATAAAAGTGTTGTGAGGATTAAATGAGATTATACATGCATAACACTTAACCATACTAAGTGCTTTATAAATGTTAGCTATCATCACCTTCAATTTGTATACGTGGAAACTGAAGCACAGAAAGAATTAAGGTAGTATATCAAAGGTCATAAGAGCAATTATAGATCCAGATCTGAATCCAGTAGCTTGAGACTATACCCTGGGTATTTAACCATAGGATAGTACTCGTTCTTCACCTGATTAGCAAATATAGAGAAAGTATTCTGCAAAGCAACATTTAAATGCACATAGGCCCTCTGGGAAGGGTTGGAGGAACCATTGCCTTCTCTTATTAGCACATCAGCCCAAATTGGCTCCTAAATTTAGCTAATTGTCACCTCAGGAGGCCCTGAGAGACTGCCCAGAGGAGAAACGAGATGGGATTGCAACAATTATGAGGGGTAAGTGAGGGAAATCATAGTAGCTACAAACCTTAGTTTACAGAATACAGACATCGTCTTAGGAAGGGCAAGTTTCAGAAAAGGGGTACCCAAATGGCTGGGTATCAAAACTTAATTCCTTTAATGATCAATTCATTTGATTCAATGTTCCTATTAGACTACATGCTGGGCTCTCAATTTCAATTTCATGACTGAATGCTATATTTCTGAGCCCATCTCATTTAATGCCCACATTGGGGCACTGAAAAGAGGACAGTGTGTCTAACGCCACAACCACCCCAGACTCCTACCAGGATGAGACAAACAATATTGTATGTGATTGTGAATCCCTAGGATGGGCCTGAGATTGACCCTTTTGAAGTTTGGGGAATAGAAGGAGACTAACACCCTAGGGGAGAGTGAATCATGGCACCCCAGATGCCTAACAAGAGCCTTTGTTGTTAAGGCAAGATGAAAGCCTTACCCATCTCCTGTGCTTTGATTCCCTTGTTGATGTCATGTGGGCTTTCTTGGCCCTCAAAGATATCAAGGTGCACATTTATGGTAGGCCACTGCTCAGATGCTGAGAAAAGAAAATAAGAGATATTTGGTACCAGATCTGCAAAAACACCAGAGGAGGTAACAACTAATCTCCCAATGCAAAACCCCTAGCCAATGTGGCTTGGCTTTGTTTAGTACTGCTGCTTACCAACATGCCAATATGTTAATCTTGTGATCATGAGGACTGATGGCCTCCACATGGACCATAGACAAAATGACTTTACTGGATGTGGACTCTTACCTTTGGGAGATTGAGTGACACTCCCTGGAGGAGAAAGAGGAGACCACCTATGAGGTGAGCCACTGTGCTCAAATTTTTCCTTGCAACCAACCAGAAGGTCTGCCCTATGGGTGATCAGATGGAGACAGAAACTCAAAGCTATGACTTCACATGGCTGCAAATCCAAAATATTCTGAAGAAATGTGTACAGAGAGAAAAGGAAATAAAGTAAGATGATGAGATGTATGCTCTTAACCGAGAGTAGCGAGATCACCAGGATCCTTCAATACCTCTGCTGCTGCCACCTATGATTCTGCAGCAAGAAAGTTCCTGATCTTCAGGATTGTATGGGAAAATACCGATTGCACTTTGTGTCACAGTGAAGAGGTTAGTTCAAATCTGACTCAAGCCTGGGGTCCTTAAACCCTATAAAGCAACTATTGCCATGGAGGAGGCCCCTCACCCTGACAATATTTGCTTGAAGCTTTCCAGAGGAAGAAATTTATAAATAAGAGCAGGGTAAAGGGGACACCTCCTGAATCATATCCAGTGTGGGGGGGAGGTGAATTTTGTAATCCACCAAAGATATCAAGGTGCACATTCGTGATAGTCCATGGCACAGGTGCTGATGAGAAAAGAAAATAAGTATTTGGTTCTAGTCCCTCCAAAAGCAGTGGAGGAGGTAACAACTAATCTACCAATGCAAACCCCCTAGCCAATGTGGCTGGGCCTTGTTTAGCACTGCAGAGAATAGGGAAGAAAGAAAGAAACCAAAATACAGTAAATAAAAAACTGAAACAGAAGCCCACAAGTTGACCCAATTGGAAATTCAAAATTTGCTACAAAAATTTATACAACAAAAATTAAAAGGGTGCTAATTGGCTTTTACACCTCTTCATCATAGGTTCTGAATTAACTTTAATATCTGCTGAAATGTACCAATTGCCTTAATCAATATTAGGGCTCAGATTAGTTATTCCTGTGGATCTCACTAAATTTAAACATAGAATCCCCCATAATCTTAGAGAAGTTACTAAGCATAAAATAGAAGACAAATAGATGATGTTTCTCCTTAACCATTGGAAGTACTGCTTTGCCTAAATTCCCCATTGTCATAGCACCCATTGGTCTAATTTTAGGACAAGTTCATAGTGGGCACAGATACTTTGACACAATGAGTAATAAATTAAAATTAAATTAAGTATGGTACAAATTGACTTGAGAAAAATGGGACTCCAATGGACCATATCCCCAGTTACAATAGTTAATATGGACCAACATAAATCAAAACAGGGCTTTTGAGGATTGAAATCCATTATACAAGATCTATTTAGTGAAGGAGAGATTGTCCCTATTGTTTCTCCTCTTAACAACCCAAATGCCTGTTCTTAAACTTGGAATGAGTGACAGCTCACAATGGGTTACCAGAACCTTAAAGCTGTGGTCACATCCATTAAGGCCTCCGAACCAGATATTCAATATAATTGAAATTTCTAAATCCATCCAATCAGCAACTGCTACCTATTTTGCTACTATATTTGGCCAATATGTTCTGTTCAGTACCTGTTTCAATAGTCTTTCAGTCATAATTTGCCTTCATTTCCAAAGGGAAAATGATACATAGGTGCCCACAGGATACCTCAGTAGACTTACCATCACACACAATCTTTACAGGCAATATCTTAACAAAATGCATATTTCCTCAGCGGCACAGGTATGACATTACTTGAACGACATCCTCCAAGCTTAAAATTCATTTGACATACTTATATTCATAACTTATAAATAAAAAAATAAAGGCTCACAAAAAAGAGATGGACCATTGTTCCATACATGGTGCAAGGGCCATGCCATGCCAACTTGCTTAAATATCTGAGACTTACTGGGTAAACCAAAGGCTGCTGCAATGGTGACACTGTCAAGAAACAACTATTGACCCTCGCATCACCCTCAATGTTAAAATAAGCCCAACATTTTTCAGGCTTTTTTGGGTTCTGGAGGCAACATATTCCTCATTTAAAAATTGTATTTGATCTCCCTTTTGCTATTACTTGCATATCAGTCCAATGTGGATGACATCCTCTCCAATAAAGGCTCTAGAACCTATCAAAATTGTCACGCAACAGGCATTTCCATTAATGTCCCTGAGAATCTCTTATTTCATAAGCTTTGGTAACCTCCCTTTATGTCTCCTAGAGTCTCCAGACCAACCATGATAACCATAAGTTTCCCATAGGCTTCTGATGCAAAAAATTACCCTCAATAGCCATACACTATACACCATTAGAGTATTGTGATGATTAACTCTATGTATCAATCACAGGATGCCCAGAGAGCTAGTTAAATGTTATTTTGGGGTGTGTTTGTGAGAATGTCTCTGGAAGAGATTAGTGATTAGTATTTGAATTGGTGGACTAAGTAAAGCAGATGGTCCTCCCCAATGTGAGTAAGCATCATCCAAACTGTTGAGGGCCTGAATAGAACAAAAATATGTAGGAACATTTAATTCACTCCCTGCCTGACTACATCAGCTAGACATTGATCTTATCCTGCCTTCAGCATTCCTGATTCTTAGGCCTGCATACCTGGACTAGAATCTACACCATTGGATCTCCAGCTATCAGGACTTCAAACTACACCACTGGCTTTCCTGGGTCTCCAATTCAAAGACAGCAGATTGTGGGACTTCTCAACCTCTATAATTGTTTGATCCAATACTTTACAATAAATCTATCTCTCAATATATACTAGGAGATTATATACCTTGGTTTTGTTTCTCTGAATAACCCTGCTAATAAAAGTGTCATTTACTGGCCACCTGTTGCTCTCTTCTGGAAATAGAAGGTCTCACAGACCCCTGACCCATGACCCTCTATACTCAGGGACCCATTGTACCTTGGTTTATAAAAACAGCACCTTGAAATCTTGACATGGCTACTAAGGCCTCATTGCTACAGGATGGAGCAAAACTCAGGCCCTATGGTATATCCCACCTTCAGGAGGGGGTGGCCTCCTTTGCCAAATGCCGTGGTGCTAAAGGAAGTCATTTCTCTCCTAGACCTCTTGACTACTTATAGAGTCCCTTGGGGTCAACTAAGGGAAGAACATGGAAGTTCATACATTTTATGGCAGTATTGCCACCATACAGGTGATGGAGATTAGTGGAGAGTTTCTGCCTTTTCATCTCTTAATAGGACATCCCTGATGAAAGACCAGACCCAATGTCAGCACAATTAACTACACTTCATTCAGTCACCATAGCACTGGATGTCCTGGCCAGCAAATGGTACTACTGCACCTTTTTATAAACTCTTGGGCCATTTCCTAAGAGTTTTCCCCTTTGATGTAAAGAAATCTTGCAATCTCTTGTCTCACAGATGCCCAAATATAAGTCAAGGTAATGTATGTCTCTACATATACTAAACCCACAATATAAGGTTTTGCCAGAACACCCTGTATCTTCTTCAGAACCTCAAACATTGTTGGCCATTACCAAGGCACTCATTTCTCTTCTTATAACACACAATTATGGGCTGCAGAAAAAGATATTCAATGGAATTTCCACTTTCTTTATAGGCCCCAGGCAATTGGCTTCATTTAAGAAAAATGGGCTCCTTAAATAACTCCTATTTAAGTTACAAAGTGGCAAATGTACCCACTTCTGGACGTCCTTATTGCTACGGACATTGATTAGCCTAAATTCACGTCACTTGGGGACAGGCATGCCCTACAGCAATGCCATACATTTCCTTCTATTGCCTTTATTGGCCATTAAGGAATACATTACTAAGCTTCATGGTTTTTACTACCACCTCACCATGTGGCCCTCACCCTGTTTGTTAAAAGTCTGCTTTGCTTCCTAAGAAGGCATTTCTCCTACTCCCTAAAAGTTCCAGTCCTTGCCAAGGTTTAAACTGATATCAAGGCATCAGTTGTAGCATAAGGCCTAAAATTATGGTCCAATATTATGTGCCATCATGACATCTGGCAAAGCTGGGAGGAAATCATATGCCCTAACCACAAGTTTTCCTCCCCAATCTGTTTCCTCAGATAAGGTTCCTTAGCCAAACAACCCTCCTTTTCAAGGACACCAGGCACAGTTCCTGCTTATCCCTGAGTAGTGTGTTTCAGTTCCCTGCCAGCCTGCAGAATTATTTAAACAAGCCAAGCACATGCTTGTGGAAACCAAGGAGGCATCTCACCCTCTTAGTACTACAAAACCTGACTCCCACGACCCATGGTTATATACTCTGTTCACAAGTGCAACTCCCATGTGGCCCTGTGTAGTGTGCAGTATCCTCCTCTCCTGGACTATGAATACATATGGCTAGTAACTACTGTCAATCTCAGTTTTCCAATGTTCGGTGTAGTGTGTTTGTCCATAGTCATAACCCTAGGGCGAGAATCCCTCCTTCACCAACCTGATAAATAGGTGATTAAGCACACCCTTCCATTGGGTCACCAATAAGCACTGATGAATGCCAACCAGCTGTCCCTTCAGAGAAGCCTATGTTCTGCCAGGCATAGAAAATGGTAGGGGGCAAGAGACACATTTCGTTTGGAAGAAAAGTAAGCTATATCAGAGTAAATATCGATTATGTGGGAAAATGATGCACAAATGAGTTAAATTTGAGAAATGTAGGCTACATTGTCTTCCTCTTCACAGACTAAAGTTTTAAGTTGTGAGAATTAAAGGTAGTAAAAGGAGAGCAAGGTAGGGGAGCATAAGTACCACTTCCCAAATTGTTCCTAAGGAACCTGTGAGACAGGAGGTGAATGACTTAAAAGAGCAAGATAACAGGTGGATAATGCAGAAACACATGTTTAAATAGAAATCAGAGTTTTATTTAAACATAGGGAAATGTGTGTTTGTAAGAATGAGATCAAGTGAGAAAAAGCCTGTTATAGATGGCGGGAACCATCTCTTTGTTCTTTTTACTACACATGCTCACAGACCCTAATGAGCAATCGTTCCGTGCAATGAATATAAAATCTCAATAATAGGTTAAAAAGAATCACCCAATCTATTAATCCCTGACCTCAATTTATAAATTCAGAATTGTTTTGTTATTTTTCTCTACCACTATATTGCAATTAATGCATTTTACCTTGGAAAAATTAATCACTATGAATAAGAAAGGCTCATCATTAACATTTTAATTTAAAAAAATTTAATAAACTTTTATAAGCTATTTATTGGAAAGCTAGGATACCAATAGGATCGCTTAAGTTAGTCTCAAGGATAGGCTTTCCCTTTCAGTTTGAAACCTGACAGCCTAAAATAGGAGCACAATTAAAGCTTGGAAAATTTGATCATTCCCTGCAGCTATTTTCAGGAGGTTGAATCACAACTTTTGCAGCAAGCATTAGCTAGAACTTCAGTGGCAACATCATACTCCCAAAGCAGGTGAATATTTCCAGCCCTGGAAGTCAAAGTCTTCATTCTGCCACTTATGAAACTGGCATCAGAACAAGAAACAAACATAAGAATCCTTGTAATTCTCCCCCAGAAGCATTTCTGATTTAACTACAGTTTCTTCATGCCCTTTAAATAGCAGCTGGGCGATATAGTGATTACAAGGAACTCCTCTCTTGCCCTGCTGCTCCTAACAAAGATTTCCCTTGGTTGTCCACACCTAGGATAGATCCACATTGCCTTGTACTTTACCCTAGGACTGGGGCAGCTTTCGGCTTTTGCAAAAAAGTAAATGCATGCAGGGCACTAATACAACTTTTTGCAAAATGAGTAGTGTAAGTTTAATTGATTTAAGAATTCAGAGTTAGGAAGTCAATAAATGAAGGACATTGTCATTGGTTTGGTTATTTTTTTTAACATCCAGAAGAGTTCTAAGCACTTAATAAGTGCATAATAAATTCCTAATGGTTGCTTTTTCTACAAAATATGCAAATAGGTGACTATACAAATTTCTCCTTATCCTGTTTTTTTGGGGTTTTTTTGGTATTTGTTTTGCAATGAGATCCATATCTAATCAGAAAGACTCAAACTCAATGATGTCGAAGAATTGACACCTTAGTAATTCAGCCTGCATTTTTTCCTTAATATTAGTAATATTAGTAATTAGTAATATTACTAATAATATTAGTAATATTTAATTGCCTTTTTTTTCTAAGTTGAATGAAGGGCAGTCCTGCCTGCTGGTACAGGGAGTAACCTACACGTTTGGTTCCATACCTGTAGATTGTAGACTCCTAGGCAACTGAGAAGTTATTTATTATAAGTCATCATCTATGACACCAGAGACACATTATAATCATTTCCTCCATGAACAGAAAAGAATAAGTAAAAATTAATTGTTATCATTCTTAAGGAAATTTGAGATACCTTGGTCTAGCTCTCTTTTAATTTTATAGCTCTATTGACCACACAATATAAAACAGTCAACAAATGTTTTCTAAGCTCCAAAAAGAAAGTTGTAAATTCCAAGCTCTGACATCTTATTTCCTTATCCATGCTCTTTCTCTGAGACCCACCCCTGATTTTGTAATATCCCATATAGTTTAATAAAATTTCTAAAATATGCACAAAAATAATTTTGTAATAAACAAGTGCCTTGTAATTTTTCTTAGAAGAAAGAAATCAAACAGGGAATAATGTGTTGTTACAATTCCAAAGGGTTTTTTTTCCAGCAAAATGTAGCCTTTATTTTACTTAAACATGTATTTACTTCTAGGAAATAAGCGCTTTCCTAATTTCAAGCAATTATGAGAGAACTGCTGTTTTCTTCCACACTCACTTGCTTTGAATTTCTATTTTTTTTCACTAGGCCATACTGATCATCTCAAATCACACTTGAGTTTTCCTCCTGGGATTATTTCATACATTGTTATCCAAGTCAAGACTACTGGAAAGTTAAAATAACCAGAATGTTTTAAAGAATTGTGCATTTGTACCTACTGTCTTCTGCTTGCATGAGAAAGTGTGTGGTTAAGGTTAAGTGAAGACTCTACTGAGGACTTACCAAAATTTTTACCAAACCACCCCCCAAAAAACTCCCAAACAGTATCAGTATCAATTCTTCCTAATCCACTGTACCCATATCATCCCTAGTACTATCTAGTTATGGCCCATTCTAATGCACTTAAAGATTCCCAGATCCACAATTGCCTGCTGAGTTAGCAGGTTTTCATCTTAAATATATATTATTTTGGAGTAGACCAGTGACATTCCTGACAATCTCCAAATTCAAGAACACCACAAAACAATCTTATGAAGAGCAAAGAACAAGTGGAAAATAACATCTGGTTACAATATTTGTGTGTGTTTATAACTAGACTTGCTCACTATTTAAATAATTTATTCCTCCATACAATGAAGGACCAATATAATTCAAATTTGTGCCTAGCAAAACTACAAAATCATCCCTGTTGTAGATATTCAGGGTAATTGGCAAGTGGCTGAACTCTTAAATATTTATTTTTATATAATTGGTAAGCTGTTCTGTTACTGAATATTTGATTAATCAAGTATTTATTGAACATTCATTATAAAAAAGATCTTTATGAAGGAGTAGAAATATCCTGAATGTTCGCAGTTTATTTATTGTACACATTGAGATAGATTTCTGATATTTTCATGGCCTATTTCTCACTGGAGCACACATTTACTTTTAGCTTTGGTGCATGTAATACACTGCCTTGAGTATTTGCATTTGGATATTGCATCTATCTTCTCTCCAGGTTTAAAAGATCTACTTGTTTGTTAGTGAAACTGAAATGTTATCTCAGCAAATAATACTTAGATAAATCTGTAGTGAAAATGCCTTGCAGTTTTCTGTGTAGGAATCATTTGGGAAGTATACTGTGAAAACTAGCAAAATATATTAAGTGACTATATTGAATTATTATATACCTAGGAGAGAGATCAAGAATTATGGCATGAGAATGTTTTGTTTGTTGTTCTATCTATGTGTAAAATTGCAAGATAATAAGATAGAATTTTTTTTAATTTCAAAATATTAAGGTGATACAGGTGTTTTTGATACAAGGCATGAGTCAGGTCACAATGCCAAAGATGTGGAATCAACCCAAGTGCCTATCAATTCATGAGAGGATTCTTTTTAATTTCAGCTTTCTTCTGTAAAGCTGAGGCCTTCTTCATGCCCCCATCATAACTGATCCAGGTATAGAAACTACAATGAAATACAGTTTATATTAGGCAGCACAAGGTCGGATAATATTTCCAAGAAACAGAATTTCCTGTACTGTCTTTAAACTCACGTCTTTTTCTAGCCCTTAAGAGTCAAGGATTTGGAGACAGAACACTATGGTTTGAGTCCAAATGGTAGTTGATTTGTTTAATCTTGGGGAACACATGTAATTTCTGGGAACCTGATATTTTCATTAAAAACTATAAAAATATAAAATATATTATTATAATAGCACCTGTAACATTTATTATCTATAAAATAATATTAACAATATTTATACAATGGTAATAATTTTCCCTGGCCTGCATACTTGGGGTATTTAATGGATGATATGAAGTAATTTATTTTATTTTATTTATTTATTTATTTTTATTTATTCAGGATATTATGGGGGTACAAACATTTTGGTTACATGTAATGTGTTTGCCCCGCCCAAGCCAGGGCTACAAGCATGTCCCTCCCCCACACAGTGTGTTCCACTTCCATCAGTTGTGGGTTTACCCACCCACCCCACCCTGACCAGCACCCAGTGACTATTACTACCATGTAAATACCTTAGTGTTGGTCAGTTAGTACCAAGTTGATGGCAAGTACATGTGGTGCATGTTTTTCCATCCTTGTGATATCTCACTTCAAAGGATGGGATTGATCTCTATCCAAGGTAATATAAGAGGTGCTAGTTCACCATTGTTTTTTGTAGGTAAGTAGTATTCTATGGTATACATATACCACATTTTATCAACCCACTCATGTATTGATGGGCCCTTGGGTTGTTTCCACGTCTTTGCAATTGTGAATTGTGCTGCTATAAATATTCGAGGGCAGATGTCTTTATTATATAATGTATTTTTTTCTTTGTATAGATGCCTAGTAGTGGGATTGCTGGATCAAATGGCATTTCTATCTTTAGTGAAGTAATTTATTTTAAAAAGCTTTAAATGTTATAAAATGCCACACACGTATTATGATTATTCATGATAGTAGTAAATCTTCAACTCCCTTCATTTCCTTTAGGGGACTTGGGAGAAGAGATGCAAGCTTGTCAACAACCAGGACCTTACCATGAAGACAGCAACTCACCATATTAAGCAAAGTTTCTCAAACCTACTATGTATAAGATTTTATGGTAAGGAGTCCTATGATATCCTGTGAAACTTTTCTTGTACCTTTTTTATTGTAGTAAAAACTTATTTAACCTAAAATTCACCATTTTAACCATTTTAAATTGTACAGTTCAGTGGCATTTAGTACATTCATAGGGCAATACAATCATTATCGTGATCCAGATTCAGAATATTTCCATTATCCCCAAAAGAAATCCATATGCTTTAAACACCCACTCTCCATTCCCCCACTATTTAGGAAATACCATGTAAATAGAATCAAACAAAATGCAGCCTTTCATGTTTAGGGTTTTTTTCACTTAGCATAATGTTTTTGAGATTTATCTACATTGAAGCATGCATTGGTACTTAATTCCTTTTTATGGCCAAATAATATTCAATTAAATAGATAAACCTTATTTTCTTCCATTTTATATAAACATAAGTTTTCAATTCTTTTGAAATCCTATGGCTGGATTGCTGAGTTTTATGAAAATTCAGTGTTTAAATTATTGAGGAACTACCAAACTGTTTTCCACAGTAACTGCATCATTTTACATTCTTACCAACAATGTAAAAGTGTTCTAATTTCTCCACATCCTCACCCACACTTGTTATTTTCCATTTTTTTTTATTATTACAGCCATCCCAGTGGATTTGAAATGGTATCACATGGCTTTTGTGTTCCCTAATGATGATGAGCATACGTACATGTAGGTCATTTGCACATCTTCTTTAGAGAAATGTCTATACCGTAGTTTCCCCTTATTCTCAGTTTCACTTTCTGTGATTTCAGTTACCTGTGTTTGACCATGATCTGAAAATGTTAAATGGAAAGTTTCAGAAGCAAACAATTCATAAGTTTTAAATTGTATGTCATTCTGAGTAGTATGATCAAATCTTGTGCCATACAGCTCTGACCTGCCTAGGACATGAATCATTCCTTTGTTCAGCATATGGATGCTGTGTATTCTACGCACTCATTAATCACTTCGTAGCTATCTCAGTTTTCAAATCAAAGAAAATGTAACATATGTAGGATCTGGTACTATCCTACTGGGGATCTTGGGATGCAGATAAGGGAGGACTACAGTACAAGTCCTGTGCCCACTTTTTAAAATTGTGTTGTTTGTCTTTTTGCTCTCGAGTTGTACAAATTCTTTATATATTCTGCATACTAGACCCTTATCCTATATATGATTTGCAAATCTTTTCTTCCATTTTTCACTTTCTTGGGTTTTTTCACTTACCAATGTTCTTTTGAAGCACAATTTTTTTTTAATTTGGTGAAGTCTACTTTATAGATTTTTTTGTTGCTTGTGCTTTTTGTGTCATAAACAAATATCCCAAATCCAAAATCATAAAGAAGTTACTGTATGTTTTCTTCTAAAGGTTTTATAGTTTTAGCACTTATATTTGAGTCTTTGATCCATTTTGAGCTATTTTTTGCATGTGGTATGAGGTAGGGGTTCAAATTTCATTCTTTTGCATGTGTCTATTCAATTGTCCCAGTAGTATTTGTTGAAGAGGCTATTCTTTTTTAAATTGAATGGTCTTGGCATCTTCATCAAAAATTAATAGGCAAAAAAATTAATAGGCCATAGTCATATGGATTTATTTCTGGACTCTCAATAATATCTCATTGGTTTATATGTCTACCTTTATGACAGTATCACATGTTTATGATTGCTATAGCTTTGTAGAGTGTTTTGAAAACTAAAAGTGTGAGTTCTCCAAACATGTGCTTCATTTTGAATATTGTTTTGGCTTTTGAGAGTCCTTTGAAATTCCACATAAATTTTAGATAAATTTTGTACTTGTGCAAAACAACTAATTGGGAATTTGATACAGATTGCATTGAATCTGTATATTGCTTTGAGAATATTACCAATCTATGTGTGTCTTTAAATTTAAAACGAGTATCTTTTAAACAGTATATACTTAGATTTTATTTCTTTATCCATTCTGTCAATCCTTGCCTTTTAATAGCAAAGTTTAAACCAATTACATTTAAAATAATGGCTAACAAGAAAAGACTAACTCTGACATTTTGCTATTTTTTTCTACAAGACTTACATTTTGTTTTTCAATTCTTTCACTACTGCCTTCTTTTTTGGTTAATTGAACTTTTTAGTGTATCATTTTGATTCCCTTTGCATTTTTAAATTATTTCTCTAGTGGTTACACAGGGTATTACATGTAATATCTTACATTTATAGAGATAGAGTTATATAAATTTGACTTTAGTAGTACACAAATTTCTGCTCTTATGTAACTCTGTCCCTCTCTCATATGACTATTTTTATAACTTACAACTTTGTCAATTGTATCCCCATTAATATAGGTTGGTTATTATTATGAATTTATCTTTTAAATTACATAAGAAGTTGAGTTACAAATTAAAAAATCAGTATTACTGGCTTTTATATCTACCAAGGTACTTAACTTTACAAGTGTTCTTTCTTTTTCTTCATACGGCTTAAGTAATATGGAGATACCTCAAAGAGCTACAAGTAGAACGACATTTGATCCAGCAATCCCGTTACTGGGCATCTACCCAAAAGAACAAAAGACATTTTATAAAAAAGACATGTGCACTCAAATGTTTATAGCAGCAGAATTCACAATTGCAAAGATGTGAAAACAACCCAAGTGCCCATCAATACAAGAGTGGATTAAGAAAATGTGATATATGTATACCATAGAGTTCTATTCAGCCACAAAAAACAATGATGATCTAGCACCTCTTGTATTTTCCTGGATAGAGCCGGCACCCATTCTACTAAGTGAAGTATTACAAGAATGGAAAAACAAGCACCACATGTATTCACCATCAAATTGGCATTAACTGATCAACACCTAAGTGCACATATAATAATAACATTCATTGGGTGTCGGGCAGATGGAGGGGGAGGAAGGGATGGGTATATACACACCTAATGGGTCCCGTGTGCTCCATCTGGGGGATGGACATACTTGAAGCT